>CAKAJE020002149.1:0-35048 GCA_916610135.2 Macropis europaea
ATAAGCTATCTGAAATAGGAGCGACGTAAATTGAACAAATGTGATAGAATTTCGCGGAATTCTTATATTAACCAAAATATAAAATGATCTAATCGGGTCTCTGATTGCCCTATCATAGAAGTTTAATAGTGAATTTTACTCGCCATTCCACGCGCTTTAAGATGCCGCATAGACCAGTACAGTATCTGAAATAGGAACGACGTAAATTGAACTAATGTGATAGAATTTTGCTGAATTCTTAAATTAACCATAATATAAAATGATCTAATCGGGTCTCTGATTGCCCTACCCTAGAAGTTTACTAGTGCATTTTACTCGCCATTTCATGCGCTTTGAGATGCCGCTTAGCCCAATACGCTATCTGAAATAGGAGCGACGTAAATTGAACAAATGTGATAGAATTTCGCTGAATTCTTATATTAACCAAAATATAAAATGATCTAATCGGGTCTCTGATTGCCCTATCATAGAAGTTTAATAGTGCATTTTACTCGCCATTCCATGCGCTTTAAGATGCCGCCTAGCCCAGTACGCTATCTGAAATAGGAGCGACGTAAACTGAACAAATGTGATAGAATTTTGCTGAATTCTTAAATTAACCATAATATAAAATGATCTAGTCGGGTCTCTGATTACCCTACCCTAGAAGTTTAGTAGTGCATTTTACTCGCCATTTCATGCGCTTTGAGATGCCGCTTAGCCCAATACGCTATCTGAAATAGGAGCGACGTAAATTGAACAAATGTGATAGAATTTCGCTGAATTCTTATATTAACCAAAATATAAAATGATCTAATCGGGTCTCTGTTTGCCCTACCCTAGAAGTTTAATAGTGCATTTTACTCGCCATTTCTCGCGCTTTGAGATGCCGCTTAGCCCAATACGCTATCTGAAATATCAGCGACGTAAATTGAACAAATCTGAGAGAATTTCGCTGAATTCTTAAATTAACCATAATATAAAATGATCTTATCGGGTCTCTGTTTGCACTACCCTAGAAGTTTAATAGTGCATTTTACTCGACATTTCTTGCGCTTTGAGATGCCGCTTAGTCCAATACGCTATCTGAAATATCAGCGACGTAAATTGAACAAATGTGAGAGAATTTCGCTGAATTCTTATATTAACCAAAATATATAATGATCTAATCGGGTCTCTGATTGCCCTATCATAGAAGTTTAGTAGTGCATTTTACTCGCCCTTCCACGCGCTTTGAGATACCGCCTAGCCCAGTACGCTATCTGAAATAGGAGCGACGTAAGTTGAACAAATGTGATAGAATTACGCTGAATTCTTATATTAACCGTAATATAAAATGATCTAATCGGGTCTCTGTTTGCCCTACCCTAGAAGCTTAACAGTGCATTTTACTCGTCATTTCATGCGCTTTGAGATGCCGCATAGCACAATACGCTATCTGAAATAGGAACGACGTAAATTGAACAAACGTGATAGAATTTTTCTGAATTCTTAAATTAACCATAATATAAAATGATCTAATCGGGTCTCCGTTTGCCCTACCCTTGAAGTTTAATAGTGCATTTTACTCGCCATTCCACGCGCTTTAAGATGCCGCCTAGCCCAGTACGCTATCTGAAATAGGAGCGACGTAAATGGAACAAATGTGTTAGAATTTCGCTGAATTATTATATTAACCAAAATATAAAATAATCTAATCGGGTCTCTGATTTCCCTATCATAGAAGTTTAACAGTGCATTTGACTCGCCATTTCATGCGCTTTGAGATGCCGCTTAGCCCAATACGCTATCTGAAATACGAGCGACGTAAGTTGAACAAATGTGATAGAATTTCGCTGAATTCTTTTATTAACCATAATGTAAAATGATCTTATCGCGTCTCTGTTTGCCCTACCCTAGAAGTTTAATAGTGCATTTTACTCGCCATTTCATGCGCTTTGAGATGCCGCTTAGCCCAATACGCTATCTGAAATAGGAGCGGCGTAAATTGAATAAATGTGATAGAATTTCGCTGAATTCTTAAATTAACCATAATATAAATTGATCTTATCGGGACTCTGTTTGCCCTACCCTAGAAGTTTAATAGTGCATTTTACTCGCCATTTCATGCGCTTTGAGATGCCGCGTAGCCCAATACGCTATCTGAAATACGAGCGACGTAAGAGGAACAAATGTGATAGAATTTCGCTGAATTCTTTTATTAACCATAATGTAAAATGATCTAATCGGGTCTCTGTTCGCCCTAGCCTAGAAGTTTACTAGTGCATTTTATTCGCCATTTCATGCTCTTTGAGATGCCGC
The DNA here is from genome assembly GCA_916610135.2 of Macropis europaea. Lineage (NCBI taxonomy): Eukaryota > Metazoa > Arthropoda > Insecta > Hymenoptera > Melittidae > Macropis > Macropis europaea. The sequence continues at coordinate 2,281 of CAKAJE020002149.1, forward strand.
TTAGCCGAATACGCAAACTGAAATAGGAGCGACGTAAATTGAACAAATGAGATAGAATTTCCCTGAAATCTTATATTAAACAAAATATAAAATGATCTAATCGAGTGCCTGATTGCCCTATCATAGAAGTTTAGTAGTGCATTTTACTCGCCATGTCTTGCGCTTTGAGATGCAGCTTACCCCAATACGCTATCTGAAATAGGAGCGACGTAAATTGAACAAATGTGATAGAATTTCGCTGAATTCTTATATTAACCAAAATATAAAATGATCTAATCGGGTCTCTGTTTGCCCTACCCTAGAAGTTTAATAGTGCATTTTACTCGCCATTTCTCGCGCTTTGAGATGCCGCTTAGCCCAATACGCTATCTGAAATATCAGCGACGTAAATTGAACAAATCTGAGAGAATTTCGCTGAATTCTTAAATTAACCATAATATAAAATGATCTTATCGGGTCTCTGTTTGCACTACCCTAGAAGTTTAATAGTGCATTTTACTCGACATTTCTTGCGCTTTGAGATGCCGCTTAGTCCAATACGCTATCTGAAATATCAGCGACGTAAATTGAACAAATGTGAGAGAATTTCGCTGAATTCTTATATTAACCAAAATATATAATGATCTAATCGGGTCTCTGATTGCCCTATCATAGAAGTTTAGTAGTGCATTTTACTCGCCCTTCCACGCGCTTTGTGATACCGCCTAGCCCAGTACGCTATCTGAAATAGGAGCGACGTAAGTTGAACAAATGTGATAGAATTACGCTGAATTCTTATATTAACCGTAATATAAAATGATCTAATCGGGTCTCTGTTTGCCCTACCCTAGAAGTTTAACAGTGCATTTTACTCGTCATTTCATGCGCTTTGAGATGCCGCATAGCACAATACGCTATCTGAAATAGGAACGACGTAAATTGAACAAACGTGATAGAATTTTTCTGAATTCTTAAATTAACCATAATATAAAATGATCTAATCGGGTCTCCGTTTGCCCTACCCTTGAAGTTTAATAGTGCATTTTACTCGCCATTCCACGCGCTTTAAGATGCCGCCTAGCCCAGTACGCTATCTGAAATAGGAGCGACGTAAATGGAACAAATGTGTTAGAATTTCGCTGAATTATTATATTAACCAAAATATAAAATAATCTAATCGGGTCTCTGATTTCCCTATCATAGAAGTTTAACAGTGCATTTGACTCGCCATTTCATGCGCTTTGAGATGCCGCTTAGCCCAATACGCTATCTGAAATACGAGCGACGTAAGTTGAACGAATGTGATAGAATTTCGCTGAATTCTTTTATTAACCATAATGTAAAATGATCTTATCGCGTCTCTGTTTGCCCTACCCTAGAAGTTTAATAGTGCATTTTACTCGCCATTTCATGCGCTTTGAGATGCCGCTTAGCCCAATACGCTATCTGAAATAGGAGCGGCGTAAATTGAATAAATGTGATAGAATTTCGCTGAATTCTTAAATTAACCATAATATAAATTGATCTTATCGGGACTCTGTTTGCCCTACCCTAGAAGTTTAATAGTGCATTTTACTCGCCATTTCATGCGCTTTGAGATGCCGCGTAGCCCAATACGCTATCTGAAATACGAGCGACGTAAGAGGAACAAATGTGATAGAATTTCGCTGAATTCTTTTATTAACCATAATGTAAAATGATCTAATCGGGTCTCTGTTCGCCCTAGCCTAGAAGTTTACTAGTGCATTTTATTCGCCATTTCATGCTCTTTGAGATGCCGCTTAGCCGAATACGCAAACTGAAATAGGAGCGACGTAAATTGAACAAATGAGATAGAATTTCCCTGAAATCTTATATTAAACAAAATATAAAATGATCTAATCGAGTGCCTGATTGCCCTATCATAGAAGTTTAGTAGTGCATTTTACTCGCCATGTCTTGCGCTTTGAGATGCAGCTTACCCCAATACGCTATCTGAAATAGGAGCGACGTAAATTGAACAAATGTGATAGAATTTCGCTGAATTCTTATATTAACCAAAATATAAAATGATCTAATCGGGTCTCTGTTTGCCCTACCCTAGAAGTTTAATAGTGCATTTTACTCGCCATTTCTCGCGCTTTGAGATGCCGCTTAGCCCAATACGCTATCTGAAATATCAGCGACGTAAATTGAACAAATCTGAGGGAATTTCGCTGAATTCTTAAATTAACCATAATATAAAATGATCTTATCGGGTCTCTGTTTGCACTACCCTAGAAGTTTAATAGTGCATTTTACTCGACATTTCTTGCGCTTTGAGATGCCGCTTAGTCCAATACGCTATCTGAAATATCAGCGACGTAAATTGAACAAATGTGAGAGAATTTCGCTGAATTCTTATATTAACCAAAATATATAATGATCTAATCGGGTCTCTGATTGCCCTATCATAGAAGTTTAGTAGTGCATTTTACTCGCCCTTCCACGCGCTTTGAGATACCGCCTAGCCCAGTACGCTATCTGAAATAGGAGCGACGTAAGTTGAACAAATGTGATAGAATTACGCTGAATTCTTATATTAACCGTAATATAAAATGATCTAATCGGGTCTCTGTTTGCCCTACCCTAGAAGTTTAACAGTGCATTTTACTCGTCATTTCATGCGCTTTGAGATGCCGCATAGCACAATACGCTATCTGAAATAGGAACGACGTAAATTGAACAAACGTGATAGAATTTTTCTGAATTCTTAAATTAACCATAATATAAAATGATCTAATCGGGTCTCCGTTTGCCCTACCCTTGAAGTTTAATAGTGCATTTTACTCGCCATTCCACGCGCTTTAAGATGCCGCCTAGCCCAGTACGCTATCTGAAATAGGAGCGACGTAAATGGAACAAATGTGTTAGAATTTCGCTGAATTATTATATTAACCAAAATATAAAATAATCTAATCGGGTCTCTGATTTCCCTAACATAGAAGTTTAACAGTGCATTTGACTCGCCATTTCATGCGCTTTGAGATGCCGCTTAGCCCAATACGCTATCTGAAATACGAGCGACGTAAGTTGAACAAATGTGATAGAATTTCGCTGAATTCTTTTATTAACCATAATGTAAAATGATCTTATCGCGTCTCTGTTTGCCCTACCCTAGAAGTTTAATAGTGCATTTTACTCGCCATTTCATGCGCTTTGAGATGCCGCTTAGCCCAATACGCTATCTGAAATAGGAGCGGCGTAAATTGAATAAATGTGATAGAATTTCGCTGAATTCTTAAATTAACCATAATATAAATTGATCTTATCGGGACTCTGTTTGCCCTACCCTAGAAGTTTAATAGTGCATTTTACTCGCCATTTCATGCGCTTTGAGATGCCGCGTAGCCCAATACGCTATCTGAAATACGAGCGACGTAAGAGGAACAAATGTGATAGAATTTCGCTGAATTCTTTTATTAACCATAATGTAAAATGATCTAATCGGGTCTCTGTTCGCCCTAGCCTAGAAGTTTACTAGTGCATTTTATTCGCCATTTCATGCTCTTTGAGATGCCGCTTAGCCGAATACGCAAACTGAAATAGGAGCGACGTAAATTGAACAAATGAGATAGAATTTCCCTGAAATCTTATATTAAACAAAATATAAAATGATCTAATCGAGTGCCTGATTGCCCTATCATAGAAGTTTAGTAGTGCATTTTACTCGCCATGTCTTGCGCTTTGAGATGCAGCTTACCCCAATACGCTATCTGAAATAGGAGCGACGTAAATTGAACAAATGTGATAGAATTTCGCTGAATTCTTATATTAACCAAAACATAAAATGATCTAATCGGGTCTCTGATAGCCCTATCATAGAAGTTTGATAGAGCATTTCACTCGCCATTCCACGCGCTTTAAGATGCCGCCTAGCCCAGTACGCTATCTGAAAGAGGAGTGACGTAAGTTGAACAAATGTGATAGAATTACGCTGAATTCTTATATTAACCGTAATATAAAATTATCTAATCGGGTATCCGTTTGCCTTACCCTAGAAGTTTAATAGTGCATTTTAATCGCCATTTCATGGGCTTTGAGATGCCGCTTAGCCCAATACGCTATCTGAAATAGGAGCGACGTAAATTGAACAAATGTGATAGAATTTCGGCGAATTCTTATATTAACCATAATATAAAATGATCTAATCGGGTCTCTGTTTGCCCTACCCTAGAAGTTTAATAGTGCATTTTACTCGCCATTTCATGCGCTTTCAGATGCCGCTAAGCCCAATAAGCTATCTGAAATAGGAGCGACGTAAATTGAACAAATGTGATAGAATTTCGGCGAATTCTTAAAGTAACCATAATATAAAATGATCTAATCGGGTCTCTGTTTGCCCTATCATAGAAGTTTAAGAGTGCATTTTACTCGCCATTTCTTGCGCTTTGCGATGCCGCATAGCCCAATACGCTATCTGAAATATCAGCGACGTAAGTTGAACAAATGTGATAGAATTTCGCTGATTTCTTTTATTAAACAAAATATAAAATGATCTAATCGGGTCTCTGATTGCCCTATCATAGAAGTTTAATAGTGCATCTTACTCGCCATTTCATGCGCTTTGAGATGCCGCTTAGCCGAATACGCTATCTGAAATAGGAGCGACGTAAATTGAACAAATGTGATAGAATTTCCCTGAATTCTTATATTAACCTTAATGTAAAATGATCTAATTGGGTCTTTCTTCGACCAACCCTAGAAGTTTAATAGTGCATTTCACTCGTCATTTAATGCGCTTTGAGATGCCGCTAAGCCCAATAAGCTGTCTGTAATAGGAGCGACGTAAATTGAACAAATGTGATAGCATTACGCTGAATTCTTATATTAACCAAAATATTAAATGATCTAATCGGGTCTCTGATTGCCCTATCATAGAAGTTTAATAGTGCATTTTACTCGCCTTTCCACGCGCTTTAAGATGCCGCCTAGCCCAGTACGCTATCTGAAATAGGAGCGACGTAAATTGAACAAATGTGATAGAATTTCCCTGAAATCTTATATTAAACAAAATATAAAATGATCTAATCGGGTCTCTGATTGCCCTAGCATAGAAGTTTAATAGTGCATTTCACTCGCCATTCCGCGCGCTTTAGGATGCCGCCTAGCCCAGTACGCTATCTGAAATAGGAGCGACGTAAATTGAACAAATGAGATAGAATTTTGCTGAATTCTTAAATTAACCATAATATAAAATGATCTAATCGGGTCTCTGTTTGCTCTACCCTAGAAGTTTAATAGTGCATTTCACTCGTCACTTCATGCGCTTTGAGATGCCGCTAAGCACAATAAGCTATCTGTAATAGGAGGGACGTAAATTGAGCAAATGTGATAGAATTTCGCTGAATTCTTTTATTAAGCAAAATGTAAAATGATCTAATCGGGTCTCTGTTTGCCCTACCCTAGAAGTTTAATAGTGCATTTTACTCGCCATTTCATGCACTTTGAGATGCTGCTTAGCCCAATACGCTAACTGAAATAGGAGCGACGTAAATTGAACAAATGTGATAGAATTTCACTGAATTCTTATATTAACCAAAATATAAAATGATCTAATCGGGTCTCTGATAGCCCTATCATAGAAGTTTAATAGTGCATTTTACTCGCCATTCCACGCGCTTTAAGATGCCGCCTAGCCCAGTACGCTATCTGAAAGAGGAGCGACGTAAGTTGAACAAATGTGATAGAATTACGCTGAATTCTTATATTAACCGTAATATAAAATGATCTAATCGGGTCTCTGTTTGCCTTATCCTAGAAGAGTAATAGTGCATTTTACTCGCCATTCCACGCGCTTTATGATGCAGCCTAGCCCAGTACGCTGTCTGAAATAGGAACGACGTAAATTGAACAAATGTGATAGAATTTTCCTGACTTCTTAAATTAACCATAATATAAAATGATCTAATCGGGTCTCTGTTTGCCCTACCCTTGAAGTTTAATAGTGCATTTTACTCGCCATTTCATGCGCTTTGAGATGCCGCTACTCCCAATACGCTATCTGAAATAGGAGCGACGTAAATTGAACAAATCTGATAGAATTTCGCTGAATTCTTATATTGACCGTAATATAAAATGATCTAATCTGGTCTCTGTTTGCCTTATCCTAGAAGTTTAATAGTGCATGTTACTCGCCATTTCATGTGCATTGAGATGCCGCTTAGCCCAATACGCTATCTGAAATAGGAGCGACGTAAATTGAACAAATGTGATAGAATTTCGCTGAATTCTTAAATTAACCATAATATAAAATGATCTTATCGGGTCTCTGTTTGCCCTACCCTAGAAGTTTAATAGTGCATTTTACTCGTCATTTCATGCGCTTTGAGATGTCGCATAGCCCAATACGCTATCGGAAATAGGAACGACGTAAATTGAACAAATGTGATAGAATTTTTCTGAATTCTTAAATTAACCATAATATAAAATGATCTAATCGGGTCTCGGTTTGCCCTACCCTTGAAGTTTAATTGTGCATTTTACTCGCCATTTTATGCGCTTTGAGATGCCGCTTAGCCCAATACGCTATCTGAAATAGGTGCGACGTAAATTGAACAAATGTGATAGAATTTCGCTGAATTCTTATATTAACCAAAATATAAAATGATCTAATCGGGTCTCTGATTGCCCTATCATAGAAGTTTGATAGTGCATTTTACTCGCCATTCCACGCGCTTTAAGATGCCGCCTAGCCCAGTACGCTATCTGAAAGAGGAGCGACGTAAGTTGAACAAATGTGATAGAATTACGCTGAATTCTTATATTAACCGTAATATAAAATGATCTAATCGGGTATCTGTGTGCCTTACCCTAGAAGTTTAATAGTGCATTTTACTCGCTATTTCATGGGCTTTGAGATGCCGCTTAGCCCAATACGCTATCTGAAATAGGAGCGACGTAAATTGAACAAATGTGACAGAATTTCCCTGAAATCTTATATTAACCTCAATGTAAAATGATCTAATCGGGTCTTCGTTCGCCCTACCCTAGAAGTTTAATAGTGCATTTCACTCGTCATTTCATGCGCTTTGAGATGCCGCTTAGCCCAATAAGGTATCTGAAATAGGAGCGACGTAAATTGACCAAATGTGATAGAATTTCGCTGAATTCTTATATTAAACAAAATATAAAATGATCTAATCGGGTCTCTGATTGCCCTATCATAGAAGTTTGATAGTGAATTTTACTCGCCATTCCACGCGCTTTAAGATGCCGCTTAGCCCAATACGCTATCTGAAATAGGAGCTACGTAAGTTGAACAAATGTGACAGAATTTCGCTGAATTCTTATATTAACCGTAATATAAAATGATCTAATCGGGTCTCTGTTTGCCCTGCCCTAGAAGTTTAATAGTGCATTTTACTCGCCATTTCTTGCGCTTTGAGATGCCGCTTAGCCCAGTACGCTATCTGAAATAGGAGCGACGTAAATTGAACAAATGTGATAGAATTTTGCTGAATTCTTAAATTAACCATAATATAAAATGATCTAATCGGGTCTCTGTTTGCCCTACCCTAGAAGTTTAATAGTGCATTTCACTCGTCATTTCATGCGCTTTGCGATGCCGCTTAGCCCAATAAGCTATCTGAAATAGGAGCGACGCAAATTGAACAAATGTGATAGAAATTCGCTGAATTCTTATATTAACCAAAATATAAAATGATCTAATCGGGTCTCTGATTGCCCTATCATAGAAGTTTAATAGTGCATTTTACTCGCCATTCCAAGCGCTTTAAGATGCCGCCCAGCCCAGTACGCTATCTGAAATAGGAGCGACGTATGTTGAACAAATGTGATAGAATTTCGCTGAATTCTTATATTAACCAAAATATAAAATGATCTAATCGAGTCTCTGATTGCCCTATCATAGAAGTTTAATAGTGCATTTTACTCGACATTTATTGCGCTTTGAGATGCCGCTTAGTCCAATACGCTATCTGAAATATCAGCGACGTAAATTGAACAAATGTGAGAGAATTTCGCTGAATTATTATATTAACCAAAATATAAAATAATCTAATCGGGTCTCTGATTTCCCTATCATAGAAGTTTAGTAGTGCATTTGACTCGCCATTTCATGCGCTTTGAGATGCCGCTTAGCCCAATACGCTATCTGAAATAGGGGCGACGTAAATTGAACAAATGTGATAGAATTACTCTGAATTCTTATATTAACCGTAATATAAAATGATCTAATCGGGTCTCTGTTTGCCTTACCCTAGAAGTTTAATAGTGCATTTTACTCGCCATTTCATGCGCTTTGAGATGCCGCTTAGCCCGATACGCTATCTGACATTGGAGCGACGTAAATTGAACAAATGTGATAGAATTTCGCTGAATTCTTATATTAACCAAAATATAAAATGATCTAATCGGGTCTCTGATTGCCCTATCATAAAAGTTTAATAGTGCATTTTACTCGCCATTCCACGCGCTTTAAGTTGCCGCGTAGCCCAGTACGCTATCTGAAATAGGAGCTACGTAAGTTGAACAAATGTGATAGAATTTTGCTGAATTCTTAAATTAACCATAATATAAAATGATATAATCGGGTCTCTGTTTGCCCTACCCAAGAACTTTAATAGTGCATTTCTCTCGTCCTTTCATGCGCTTGGAGATGCCACTTAGCCCAATACGCTATCTTTAATAGGAGCGACGTAAATTGACCAAATGTGATAGAATTTCGCTGAATTCTTATATTAACCAAAATATAAAATCATCAAATCGGGTCTCTGATAGCCCTATCATAGAAGTTTAATAGTGCATTTTACTCGCCATTCCACGCGCTTTAAGATGCCGCCTAGCCCAGTACGCTATCTGAAAGAGGAGCGACGTAAGTTGAACAAATGTGATAGAATTACGCTGAATTCTTATATTAACCGTAATATAAAATGATCTAATCGGGTCTCTGTTTGCCTTATCCTAGAAGAGTAATAGTGCATTTTACTCGCCATTCCACGCGCTTTATGATGCAGCCTAGCCCAGTACGCTGTCTGAAATAGGAACGACGTAAATTGAACAAATGTGATAGAATTTTCCTGACTTCTTAAATTAACCATAATATAAAATGATCTAATCGGGTCTCTGTTTGCCCTACCCTTGAAGTTTAATAGTGCATTTTACTCGCCATTTCATGCGCTTTGAGATGCCGCTACTCCCAATACGCTATCTGAAATAGGAGCGACGTAAATTGAACAAATCTGATAGAATTTCGCTGAATTCTTATATTGACCGTAATATAAAATGATCTTATCGGGTCTCTGTTTGCCCTACCCTAGAAGTTTAATAGTGCATTTTACTCGTCATTTCATGCGCTTTGAGATGTCGCATAGCCCAATACGCTATCGGAAATAGGAACGACGTAAATTGAACAAATGTGATAGAATTTTTCTGAATTCTTAAATTAACCATAATATAAAATGATCTAATCGGGTCTCTGTTTGCCCTACCCTTGAAGTTTAATTGTGCATTTTACTCGCCATTTTATGCGCTTTGAGATGCCGCTTAGCCCAATACGCTATCTGAAATAGGTGCGACGTAAATTGAACAAATGTGATAGAATTTCGCTGAATTCTTATATTAACCAAAATATAAAATGATCTAATCGGGTCTCTGATTGCCCTATCATAGAAGTTTGATAGTGCATTTTACTCGCCATTCCACGCGCTTTAAGATGCCGCCTAGCCCAGTACGCTATCTGAAAGAGGAGCGACGTAAGTTGAACAAATGTGATAGAATTACGCTGAATTCTTATATTAACCGTAATATAAAATGATCTAATCGGGTATCTGTGTGCCTTACCCTAGAAGTTTAATAGTGCATTTTACTCGCTATTTCATGGGCTTTGAGATGCCGCTTAGCCCAATACGCTATCTGAAATAGGAGCGACGTAAATTGAACAAATGTGACAGAATTTCCCTGAAATCTTATATTAACCTCAATGTAAAATGATCTAATCGGGTCTTCGTTCGCCCTACCCTAGAAGTTTAATAGTGCATTTCACTCGTCATTTCATGCGCTTTGAGATGCCGCTTAGCCCAATAAGGTATCTGAAATAGGAGCGACGTAAATTGACCAAATGTGATAGAATTTCGCTGAATTCTTATATTAAACAAAATATAAAATGATCTAATCGGGTCTCTGATTGCCCTATCATAGAAGTTTAATAGTGAATTTTACTCGCCATTCCACGCGCTTTAAGATGCCGCTTAGCCCAATACGCTATCTGAAATAGGAGCTACGTAAGTTGAACAAATGTGACAGAATTACGCTGAATTCTTATATTAACCGTAATATAAAATGATCTAATCGGGTCTCTGTTTGCCCTGCCCTAGAAGTTTAATAGTGCATTTTACTCGCCATTTCTTGCGCTTTGAGATGCCGCTTAGCCCAGTACGCTATCTGAAATAGGAGCGACGTAAATTGAACAAATGTGATAGAATTTTGCTGAATTCTTAAATTAACCATAATATAAAATGATCTAATCGGGTCTCTGTTTGCCCTACCCTAGAAGTTTAATAGTGCATTTCACTCGTCATTTCATGCGCTTTGCGATGCCGCTTAGCCCAATAAGCTATCTGAAATAGGAGCGACGCAAATTGAACAAATGTGATAGAAATTCGCTGAATTCTTATATTAACCAAAATATAAAATGATCTAATCGGGTCTCTGATTGCCCTATCATAGAAGTTTAATAGTGCATTTTACTCGCCATTCCAAGCGCTTTAAGATGCCGCCTAGCCCAGTACGCTATCTGAAATAGGAGCGACGTATGTTGAACAAATGTGATAGAATTTCGCTGAATTCTTATATTAACCAAAATATAAAATGATCTAATCGAGTCTCTGATTGCCCTATCATAGAAGTTTAATAGTGCATTTTACTCGACATTTCTTGCGCTTTGAGATGCCGCTTAGTCCAATACGCTATCTGAAATATCAGCGACGTAAATTGAACAAATGTGAGAGAATTTCGCTGAATTATTATATTAACCAAAATATAAAATAATCTAATCGGGTCTCTGATTTCCCTATCATAGAAGTTTAGTAGTGCATTTGACTCGCCATTTCATGCGCTTTGAGATGCCGCTTAGCCCAATACGCTATCTGAAATAGGGGCGACGTAAATTGAACAAATGTGATAGAATTACTCTGAATTCTTATATTAACCGTAATATAAAATGATCTAATCGGGTCTCTGTTTGCCTTACCCTAGAAGTTTAATAGTGCATTTTACTCGCCATTTCATGCGCTTTGAGATGCCGCTTAGCCCGATACGCTATCTGACATTGGAGCGACGTAAATTGAACAAATGTGATAGAATTTCGCTGAATTCTTATATTAACCAAAATATAAAATGATCTAATCGGGTCTCTGATTGCCCTATCATAAAAGTTTAATAGTGCATTTTACTCGCCATTCCACGCGCTTTAAGTTGCCGCCTAGCCCAGTACGCTATCTGAAATAGGAGCTACGTAAGTTGAACAAATGTGATAGAATTTTGCTGAATTCTTAAATTAACCATAATATAAAATGATATAATCGGGTCTCTGTTTGCCCTACCCAAGAACTTTAATAGTGCATTTCTCTCGTCCTTTCATGCGCTTGGAGATGCCGCTTAGCCCAATACGCTATCTTTAATAGGAGCGACGTAAATTGACCAAATGTGATAGAATTTCGCTGAATTCTTATATTAACCAAAATATAAAATCATCAAATCGGGTCTCTGATAGCCCTATCATAGAAGTTTAATAGTGCATTTTACTCGCCATTCCACGCGCTTTAAGATGCCGCCTAGCCCAGTACGCTATCTGAAAGAGGAGCGACGTAAGTTGAACAAATGTGATAGAATTACGCTGAATTCTTATATTAACCGTAATATAAAATGATCTAATCGGGTCTCTGTTTGCCTTATCCTAGAAGAGTAATAGTGCATTTTACTCGCCATTCCACGCGCTTTATGATGCAGCCTAGCCCAGTACGCTGTCTGAAATAGGAACGACGTAAATTGAACAAATGTGATAGAATTTTCCTGACTTCTTAAATTAACCATAATATAAAATGATCTAATCGGGTCTCTGTTTGCCCTACCCTTGAAGTTTAATAGTGCATTTTACTCGCCATTTCATGCGCTTTGAGATGCCGCTACTCCCAATACGCTATCTGAAATAGGAGCGACGTAAATTGAACAAATCTGATAGAATTTCGCTGAATTCTTATATTGACCGTAATATAAAATGATCTAATCTGGTCTCTGTTTGCCTTATCCTAGAAGTTTAATAGTGCATGTTACTCGCCATTTCATGTGCATTGAGATGCCGCTTAGCCCAATACGCTATCTGAAATAGGAGCGACGTAAATTGAACAAATGTGATAGAATTTCGCTGAATTCTTAAATTAACCATAATATAAAATGATCTTATCGGGTCTCTGTTTGCCCTACCCTAGAAGTTTAATAGTGCATTTTACTCGTCATTTCATGCGCTTTGAGATGTCGCATAGCCCAATACGCTATCGGAAATAGGAACGACGTAAATTGAACAAATGTGATAGAATTTTTCTGAATTCTTAAATTAACCATAATATAAAATGATCTAATCGGGTCTCTGTTTGCCCTACCCTTGAAGTTTAATTGTGCATTTTACTCGCCATTTTATGCGCTTTGAGATGCCGCTTAGCCCAATACGCTATCTGAAATAGGTGCGACGTAAATTGAACAAATGTGATAGAATTTCGCTGAATTCTTATATTAACCAAAATATAAAATGATCTAATCGGGTCTCTGATTGCCCTATCATAGAAGTTTGATAGTGCATTTTACTCGCCATTCCACGCGCTTTAAGATGCCGCCTAGCCCAGTAGGCTATCTGAAAGAGGAGCGACGTAAGTTGAACAAATGTGATAGAATTACGCTGAATTCTTATATTAACCGTAATATAAAATGATCTAATCGGGTATCTGTGTGCCTTACCCTAGAAGTTTAATAGTGCATTTTACTCGCTATTTCATGGGCTTTGAGATGCCGCTTAGCCCAATACGCTATCTGAAATAGGAGCGACGTAAATTGAACAAATGTGACAGAATTTCCCTGAAATCTTATATTAACCTCAATGTAAAATGATCTAATCGGGTCTTCGTTCGCCCTACCCTAGAAGTTTAATAGTGCATTTCACTCGTCATTTCATGCGCTTTGAGATGCCGCTTAGCCCAATAAGGTATCTGAAATAGGAGCGACGTAAATTGACCAAATGTGATAGAATTTCGCTGAATTCTTATATTAAACAAAATATAAAATGATCTAATCGGGTCTCTGATTGCCCTATCATAGAAGTTTAATAGTGAATTTTACTCGCCATTCCACGCGCTTTAAGATGCCGCTTAGCCCAATACGCTATCTGAAATAGGAGCTACGTAAGTTGAACAAATGTGACAGAATTACGCTGAATTCTTATATTAACCGTAATATAAAATGATCTAATCGGGTCTCTGTTTGCCCTGCCCTAGAAGTTTAATAGTGCATTTTACTCGCCATTTCTTGCGCTTTGAGATGCCGCTTAGCCCAGTACGCTATCTGAAATAGGAGCGACGTAAATTGAACAAATGTGATAGAATTTTGCTGAATTCTTAAATTAACCATAATATAAAATGATCTAATCGGGTCTCTGTTTGCCCTACCCTAGAAGTTTAATAGTGCATTTCACTCGTCATTTCATGCGCTTTGCGATGCCGCTTAGCCCAATAAGCTATCTGAAATAGGAGCGACGCAAATTGAACAAATGTGATAGAAATTCGCTGAATTCTTATATTAACCAAAATATAAAATGATCTAATCGGGTCTCTGATTGCCCTATCATAGAAGTTTAATAGTGCATTTTACTCGCCATTCCAAGCGCTTTAAGATGCCGCCTAGCCCAGTACGCTATCTGAAATAGGAGCGACGTATGTTGAACAAATGTGATAGAATTTCGCTGAATTCTTATATTAACCAAAATATAAAATGATCTAATCGGGTCTCTGATTGCCCTATCATAGAAGTTTAATAGTGCATTTTACTCGACATTTCTTGCGCTTTGAGATGCCGCTTAGTCCAATACGCTATCTGAAATATCAGCGACGTAAATTGAACAAATGTGAGAGAATTTCGCTGAATTATTATATTAACCAAAATATAAAATAATCTAATCGGGTCTCTGATTTCCCTATCATAGAAGTTTAGTAGTGCATTTGACTCGCCATTTCATGCGCTTTGAGATGCCGCTTAGCCCAATACGCTATCTTTAATAGGAGCGACGTAAATTGACCAAATGTGATAGAATTTCGCTGAATTCTTATATTAACCAAAATATAAAATCATCAAATCGGGTCTCTGATAGCCCTATCATAGAAGTTTAATAGTGCATTTTACTCGCCATTCCACGCGCTTTAAGATGCCGCCTAGCCCAGTAAGCTATCTGAAAGAGGAGCGACGTAAGTTGAACAAATGTGATAGAATTACGCTGAATTCTTATATTAACCGTAATATAAAATGATCTAATCGGGTCTCTGTTTGCCTTATCCTAGAAGAGTAATAGTGCATTTTACTCGCCATTCCACGCGCTTTATGATGCAGCCTAGCCCAGTACGCTATCTGAAATAGGAACGACGTAAATTGAACAAATGTGATAGAATTTTCCTGACTTCTTAAATTAACCATAATATAAAATGATCTAATCGGGTCTCTGTTTGCCCTACCCTTGAAGTTTAATAGTGCATTTTACTCGCCATTTCATGCGCTTTGAGATGCCGCTACTCCCAATACGCTATCTGAAATAGGAGCGACGTAAATTGAACAAATCTGATAGAATTTCGCTGAATTCTTATATTGACCGTAATATAAAATGATCTAATCTGGTCTCTGTTTGCCTTATCCTAGAAGTTTAATAGTGCATGTTACTCGCCATTTCATGTGCATTGAGATGCCGCTTAGCCCAATACGCTATCTGAAATAGGAGCGACGTAAATTGAACAAATGTGATAGAATTTCGCTGAATTCTTAAATTAACCATAATATAAAATGATCTTATCGGGTCTTCGTTCGCCCTACCCTAGAAGTTTAATAGTGCATTTCACTCGTCATTTCATGCGCTTTGAGATGCCGCTTAGCCCAATAAGGTATCTGAAATAGGAGCGACGTAAATTGACCAAATGTGATAGAATTTCGCTGAATTCTTATATTAACCAAAATATAAAATGATCTAATCGGGACTCTGATTGCCCTATCATAGAAGTTTAATAGTGAATTTTACTCGCCATTCCACGCGCTTTAAGATGCCGCTTAGCCCAATACGCTATCTGAAATAGGAGCTACGTAAGTTGAACAAATGTGACAGAATTACGCTGAATTCTTATATTAACCGTAATATAAAATGATCTAATCGGGTCTCTGTTTGCCCTGCCCTAGAAGTTTAATAGTGCATTTTACTCGCCATTTCTTGCGCTTTGAGATGCCGCTTAGCCCAGTACGCTATCTGAAATAGGAGCGACGTAAATTGAACAAATGTGATAGAATTTTGCTGAATTCTTAAATTAACCATAATATAAAATGATCTAATCGGGTCTCTGTTTGCCCTACCCTAGAAGTTTAATAGTGCATTTCACTCGTCATTTCATGCGCTTTGCGATGCCGCTTAGCCCAATAAGCTATCTGAAATAGGAGCGACGCAAATTGAACAAATGTGATAGAATTTCGCTGAATTCTTATATTAACCAAAATATAAAATGATCTAATCGGGTCTCTGATTGCCCTATCATAGAAGTTTAATAGTGCATTTTACTCGCCATTCCAAGCGCTTTAAGATGCCGCCTAGCCCAGTACGCTATCTGAAATAGGAGCGACGTATGTTGAACAAATGTGATAGAATTTCGCTGAATTATTATATTAACCAAAATATAAAATAATCTAATCGGGTCTCTGATTTCCCTATCATAGAAGTTTAGTAGTGCATTTGACTCGCCATTTCATGCGCTTTGAGATGCCGCTTAGCCCAATACGCTATCTGAAATAGGGGCGACGTAAATTGAACAAATGTGATAGAATTACTCTGAATTCTTATATTAACCAAAATATAAAATAATCTAATCGGGTCTCTGATTTCCCTATCATAGAAGTTTAGTAGTGCATTTGACTCGCCATTTCATGCGCTTTGAGATGCCGCTTAGCCCAATACGCTATCTGAAATAGGGGCGACGTAAATTGAACAAATGTGATAGAATTTCTCTGAATTCTTATATTAACCGTAATATAAAATGATCTAATCGGGTCTCTGTTTGCCTTACCCTAGAAGTTTAATAGTGCATTTTACTCGCTATTTCATGCGCTTTGAGATGCCGCTTAGCCCAATACGCTATCCGAAATAGGAGCTACGTAAATTGAACAAATGTAATAGAATTTCGCTGAATTCTTATATTAACCTCGATGTAAAATGATCTAATCGGGTCTTCGTTCGCCCTACCCTAGAAGTTTAATAGTGCATTTCACTCGTCATTTCATGCGCTTTGAGATGCCGCTTAGCCCAGTAAGCTATCTGAAATAGGAGCGACGTAAATTGACCAAATCTGATAGAATTTCGCTGAATTCTTATATTAACCAAAATATAAAATCATCAAATCGGGTCTCTGATTGCCCTATCATAGAAGTTTAATAGTGAATTTTACTCGCCATTCCACGCGCTTTAAGATGCCGCCTAGCCCAGTACGCTGTCTGAAATAGGAGCTACGTAAGTTGAACAAATCTGTCAGAGTTACGCTGAATTCTTATATTAACCGCAATATAAAATGATCTAATCGGGTCTCTGTTTGCCTTATCCTAGAAGTTTAATAGTGCATTTTACTCGCCATTTCATGCGCTTTGAGATGCCGCTTAGCCCAATACGCTATCTGAAATAGGAGTTACGTAAGTTGAACACATGTGACAGAATTACGCTGAATTCTTATATTTACCGTAATATAAAATGATCTAATCGGTTCTCTGATTGCCCTACCATAGAAGTTTAATGGTGCATTTTACTCGCCATTCCACGCGCTTTAAGTTGCTGCCTAGCCCAGTACGCTATCTGAAATAGGAGCTACGTAAGTTGAACAAATGTGACAGAATTACGCTGAATTCTTATATTTACCATAATATAAAATGATCTAATCGGGTCTCTGTTTGCCCTACGCTAGAAGTTTAATAGTGCATTTTACTCGCCATTTCATGCGCTTTGAGATGCCGCTTATCCCAATACGCTATCTGAAATAGGAGCGACGTAAATTGAACAAATGTGATAGAATTTCGCTGAATTCTTAAATTAACCAAAATATAAAATGATCTAATCGGGTCTCTGATTGCCCTATCATAGAAGTTTAGTAGTGCATTTTACTCGCCCTTCCACGCGCTTTGAGATACCGCCTAGCCCAGTACGCTATCTGAAATAGGAGCGACGTAAGTTGAACAAATGTGATAGAATTACGCTGAATTCTTTTATTAACCGTAATATAAAATGATCTAATCGGGTCTCTGTTTGCCCTACCCTAGAAGTTTAACAGTGCATTTTACTCGTCATTTCATGCGCTTTGAGATGCCGCATAGCACAATACGCTATCTGAAATAGGAACGACGTAAATTGAACAAACGTGATAGAATTTTTCTGAATTCTTAAATTAACCATAATATAAAATGATCTAATCGGGTCTCCGTTTGCCCTACCCCTTGAAGTTTAATAGTGCATTTTACTCGCCTTCCATGCGCTTTAAGATGCCGCCTAGCCCAGTACGCTATCTGAAATAGGAGCGACGTAAATGGAACAAATGTGTTAGAATTTCGCTGAATTATTATATTAACCAAAATATAAAATAATCTAATCGGGTCTCTGATTTCCCTATCATAGAAGTTTAACAGTGCATTTGACTCGCCATTTCATGCGCTTTGAGATGCCGCTTAGCCCAATACGCTATCTGAAATACGAGCGACGTAAGTTGAACAAATGTGATAGAATTTCGCTGAATTCTTTTATTAACCATAATGTAAAATGATCTTATCGCGTCTCTGTTTGCCCTACCCTAGAAGTTTAATAGTGCATTCTACTCGCCATTTCATGCGCTTTGAGATGCCGCTTAGCCCAATACGCTATCTGAAATAGGAGCGGCGTAAATTGAATAAATGTGATAGAATTTCGCTGAATTCTTAAATTAACCATAATATAAATTGATCTTATCGGGACTCTGTTTGCCCTACCCTAGAAGTTTAATAGTGCATTTTACTCGCCATTTCATGCGCTTTGAGATGCCGCGTAGCCCAATACGCTATCTGAAATACGAGCGACGTAAGAGGAACAAATGTGATAGAATTTCGCTGAATTCTTTTATTAACCATAATGTAAAATGATCTAATCGGGTCTCTGTTCGCCCTAGCCTAGAAGTTTACTAGTGCATTTTATTCGCCATTTCATGCTCTTTGAGATGCCGCTTAGCCGAATACGCAAACTGAAATAGGAGCGACGTAAATTGAACAAATGAGATAGAATTTCCCTGAAATCTTATATTAAACAAAATATAAAATGATCTAATCGAGTGCCTGATTGCCCTATCATAGAAGTTTAGTAGTGCATTTTACTCGCCATGTCTTGCGCTTTGAGATGCAGCTTACCCCAATACGCTATCTGAAATAGGAGCGACGTAAATTTAACAAATGTGATAGAATTTCGCTGAATTCTTATATTAACCAAAACATAAAATGATCTAATCGGGTCTCTGATAGCCCTATCATAGAAGTTTGATAGTGCATTTCACTCGCCATTCCACGCGCTTGAAGATGCCGCCTAGCCCAGTACGCTATCTGAAAGAGGAGTGACGTAAGTTGAACAAATGTGATAGAATTACGCTGTATTCTTATATTAACCGTAATATAAAATTATCTAATCGGGTATCCGTTTGCCTTACCCTAGAAGTTTAATAGTGCATTTTAATCGCCATTTCATGGGCTTTGAGATGCCGCTTAGCCCAATACGCTATCTGAAATAGGAGCGACGTAAATTGAACAAATGTGATAGAATTTCGGCGAATTCTTAAATTAACCATAATATAAAATGATCTAATCGGGTCTCTGTTTGCCCTACCCTAGAAGTTTAATAGTGCATTTTACTCGCCATTTCATGCACTTTCAGATGCCGCTAAGCCCAATAAGCTATCTGAAATAGGAGCGACGTAAATTGAACAAATGTGACAGAATTTACCTGAAATCTTATATTAAACAAAATATAAAACGATCTAATCGGGTCTCTGATTGCCCTACCCTAGAAGTTTAATAGTGCATTTTACTCGCCATTTCATGCGCTTTCAGATGCCGCTAAGCCCAATAAGCTATCTGAAATAGGAGCGACGTAAATTGAACAAATGTGATAGAATTTCGGCGAATTCTTAAAGTAACCATAATATAAAATGATCTAATCGGGTCTCTGTTTGCCCTATCATAGAAGTTTAAGAGTGCATTTTACTCGCCATTTCTTGCGCTTTGCGATGCCGCATAGCCCAATACGCTATCTGAAATATCAGCGACGTAAGTTGAACAAATGTGATAGAATTTCGCTGATTTCTTTTATTAAACAAAATATAAAATGATCTAATCGGGTCTCTGATTGCCCTATCATAGAAGTTTAATAGTGCATTTTACTCGCCATTTCATGCGCTTTGAGATGCCACTTAGCCCAATACGCTATCTGCAATAGGAGCGACGTAAGTTGAACAAATGTGATAGAATTTCGCTGAATTCTTTTATTAACCATAATGTAAAATGATCTAATCGGGTCTCTGTTCGCCCTAGCCTAGAAGTTTAATAGCTCATTTTATTCGCCATTTCATGCGCTTTGAGATGCCGCTTAGCCGAATACGCTATCTGAAATAGGAGCGACGTAAATTGAACAAATGTGATAGAATTTCCCTGAATTCTTATATTAACCTTAATGTAAAATGATCTAATTGGGTCTTTCTTCGACCAACCCTAGAAGTTTAATAGTGCATTTCACTCGTCATTTAATGCGCTTTGAGATGCCGCTAAGCCCAATAAGCTGTCTGTAATAGGAGCGACGTAAATTGAACAAATGTGATAGCATTAAGCTGAATTCTTATATTAACCAAAATATTAAATGATCTAATCGGGTCTCTGATTGCCCTATCATAGAAGTTTAATAGTGCATTTTACTCGCCTTTCCACGCGCTTTAAGATGCCGCCTAGCCCAGTACGCTATCTGAAATAGGAGCGACGTAAATTGAACAAATGTGATAGAATTTCCCTGAAATCTTATATTAAACAAAATATGAAATGATCTAATCGGGTCTCTGATTGCCCTAGCATAGAAGTTTAATAGTGCATTTTACTCGCCATTCCGCGCGCTTTAGGATGCCGCCTAGCCCAGTACGCTATCTGAAAGAGGAGCGACGTAAGTTGAACAAATGTGATAGAATTACGCTGAATTCTTATATTAACCGTAATATAAAATGATCTAATCGGGTCTCTGTTTGCCTTATCCTAGAAGAGTAATAGTGCATTTTACTCGCCATTCCACGCGCTTTATGATGCAGCCTAGCCCAGTACGCTATCTGAAATAGGAGCGACGTAAATTGAAAAATGTGATAGAATTATGCTGAATTCTTATATTAACCGTAATATAAAATGATCTAATCGGGTATCCGCTTGCCTTACCCTAGATGTTTAATAGTGCATTTTAATCGCCATTTCATGGGCTTTGAGATGCCGCTTAGCCCAATACGCTATCTGAAATAGGAGCGACGTAAATTGAACAAATGTGACAGAATTTCCCTGAAATCTTATATTAAACAAAATATAAAATGATCTAATCGGGTCTCTGATTGCCCTATCATAGAAGTTTAATAGTGCATTTTACTCGCCTTTCCACGCGCTTTAAGATGCCGCCTAGCCCAGTACGCTATCTGAAATAGGAACGACGTAAATTGAACAAATGTGATAGAATTTTCCTGACTTCTTAAATTAACCATAATATAAAATGATCTAATCGGGTCTCTGTTTGCCCTACCCTTGAAGTTTAATAGTGCATTTTACTCGCCATTTCATGCGCTTTGAGATGCCGCTACTCCCAATACGCTATCTGAAATAGGAGCGACGTAAATTGAACAAATCTGATAGCATTTCGCTGAATTCTTATATTGACCGTAATATAAAATGATCTAATCTGGTCTCTGTTTGCCTTATCCTAGAAGTTTAATAGTGCATGTTACTCGCCATTTCATGTGCATTGAGATGCCGCTTAGCCCAATACGCTATCTGAAATAGGAGCGACGTAAATTGAACAAATGTGATAGAATTTCGCTGAATTCTTAAATTAACCATAATATAAAATGATCTTATCGGGTCTCTGTTTGCCCTACCCTAGAAGTTTAATAGTGCATTTTACTCGTCATTTCATGCGCTTTGAGATGTCGCATAGCCAATACGCTATCGGAAATAGGAACGACGTAAATTGAACAAATGTGATAGAATTTTTCTGAATTCTTAAATTAACCATAATATAAAATGATCTAATCGGGTCTCTGTTTGCCCTACCCTTGAAGTTTAATTGTGCATTTTACTCGCCATTTTATGCGCTTTGAGATGCCGCTTAGCCCAATACGGTATCTGAAATAGGTGCGACGTAAATTGAACAAATGTGATAGAATTTCGCTGAATTCTTATATTAACCAAAATATAAAATGATCTAATCGGGTCTCTGATTGCCCTATCATAGAAGTTTGATAGTGCATTTTACTCGCCATTCCACGCGCTTTAAGATGCCGCCTAGCCCAGTACGCTATCTGAAAGAGGAGCGACGTAAGTTGAACAAATGTGATAGTATTACGCTGCATTCTTATATTAACCGTAATATAAAATGATCTAATCGGGTATCTGTGTGCCTTACCCTAGAAGTTTAATAGTGCATTTTACTCGCTATTTCATGGGCTTTGAGATGCCGCTTAGCCCAATACGCTATCTGAAATAGGAGCGACGTAAATTGAACAAATGTGACAGAAGTTCCCTGAAATCTTATATTAACCTCAATGTAAAATGATCTAATCGGGTCTTCGTTCGCCCTACCCTAGAAGTTTAATAGTGCATTTCACTCGTCATTTCATGCGCTTTGAGATGCCGCTTAGCCCAATAAGGTATCTGAAATAGGAGCGACGTAAATTGACCAAATGTGATAGAATTTCGCTGAATTCTTATATTAACCAAAATATAAAATGATCTAATCGGGTCTCTGATTGCCCTATCATAGAAGTTTAATAGTGAATTTTACTCGCCATTCCACGCGCTTTAAGATGCCGCATAGCCCAATACGCTATCTGAAATAGGAGCTACGTAAGTTGAACAAATGTGACAGAATTACGCTAAATTCTTATATTAACCGTAATATAAAATGATCTAATCGGGTCTCTGTTTGCCCTGCCCTAGAAGTTTAATAGTGCATTTTACTCGCCATTTCTTGCGCTTTGAGATGCCGCTTAGCCCAGTACGCTATCTGAAATAGGAGCGACGTAAATTGAACAAATGTGATAGAATTTTGCTGAATTCTTAAATTAACCATAATATAAAATGATCTAATCGGGTCACTGTTTGCCCTACCCTAGAAGTTTAATAGTGCATTTCACTCGTCATTTCATGCGCTTTGCGATGCCGCTTAGCCCAATAAGCTATCTGAAATAGGAGCGACGCAAATTGAACAAATGTGATAGAATTTCGCTGAATTCTTATATTAACCAAAATATGAAATGATCTAATCGGGTCTCTGATTGCCCTATCATAGAAGTTTAATAGTGCATTTTACTCGCCATTCCAAGCGCTTTAAGATGCCGCCTAGCCCAGTACGCTATCTGAAATAGGAGCGACGTATGTTGAACAAATGTGATAGAATTTCGCTGAATTCTTATATTAACCAAAATATAAAATGATCTAATCGGGTCTCTGATTGCCCTATCATAGAAGTTTAATAGTGCATTTTACTCGACATTTCTTGCGCTTTGAGATGCCGCTTAGTCCAATACGCTATCTGAAATATCAGCGACGTAAATTGAACAAATGTGAGAGAATTTCGCTGAATTATTATATTAACCAAAATATAAAATAATCTAATCGGGTCTCTGATTTCCCTATCATAGAAGTTTAGTAGTGCATTTGACTCGCCATTTCATGCGCTTTGAGATGCCGCTTAGCCCAATACGCTATCTGAAATAGGGGCGACGTAAATTGAACAAATGTGATAGAATTACTCTGAATTCTTATATTAACCGTAATATAAAATGATCTAATCGGGTCTCTGTTTGCCTTACCCTAGAAGTTTAATAGTGCATTTTACTCGCCATTTCATGCGCTTTGAGATGCCGCTTAGCCCGATACGCTAGCTGACATAGGAGCGACGTAAATTGAACAAATGTGATAGAATTTCGCTGAATTCTTATATTAACCAAAATATAAAATGATCTAATCGGGTCTCTGATTGCCCTATCATAAAAGTTTAATAGTGCATTTTACTCGCCATTCCACGCGCTTTAAGTTGCCGCCTAGCCCAGTACGCTATCTGAAATAGGAGCTACGTAAGTTGAACAAATGTGATAGAATTTTGCTGAATTCTTAAATTAACCATAATATAAAATGATATAATCGGGTCTCTGTTTGCCCTACCCAAGAACTTTAATAGTGCATTTCTCTCGTCCTTTCATGCGCTTGGAGATGCCGCTTAGCCCAATACGCTATCTTTAATAGGAGCGACGTAAATTGACCAAATGTGATAGAATTTCGCTGAATTCTTATATTAACCAAAATATAAAATCATCAAATCGGGTCTCTGATTGCCCTATCATAGAAGTTTGATAATGCATTTTACTCGCCATTCCACGCGCTTTAAGATGTCGCCTATCCGAGTACGCTATTTGAAATAGGAGCAACGTAAATTGAACAAATGTGATAGAATTTCGCTGAATTCTTATATTAACCAAAATATAAAATGATCTAATCGGGTCTCTGATTGCCCTATCATAAAAGTTTAATAGTGCATTTTACTCGCCATTCCACGCGCTTTAAGTTGCCGCCTAGCCCAGTACGCTATCTGAAATAGGAGCTACGTATGTTGAACAAATGTGACAGAATTACGCTGAGTTCTTATATTAACCGTAATATAAAATGATCTAGCGGGTCTCTGTTTGCCTTATCCTAGAAGTTTAATAGTGCATTTTACTCGCCATTCCACGCGCTTTAAGATGCCTCCTAGCCCAGGACGCTATCTGAAATAGGAGCTACGTAAGTTGAACAAATGTGACAGAATTACGCTGAATTCTTATATTTACCGTAATATAAAATGATCTAATCGGGTCTCTGTTTGCCTTATCCTAGAAGTTTAATAGTGCATTTTACTCGCTATTTCATGCGCTTTGAGATGCCGCTTAGCCCAATACGCTATCTGAAATAGGAGCTACGTAAATTGAACAAATGTAATAGAATTTCGCTGAATTCTTATATTAACCTCGATGTAAAATGATCTAATCGGGTCTTCGTTCGCCCTACCCTAGAAGTTTAATAGTGAATTTCACTCGTCATTTCATGCGCTTTGAGATGCCGCTTAGCCCAGTAAGCTATCTGAAATAGGAGCGACGTAAATTGACCAAATCTGATAGAATTTCGCTGAATTCTTATATTAACCAAAATATAAAATCATCAAATCGGGTCTCTGATTGCCCTATCATAGAAGTTTAATAGTGAATTTTACTCGCCATTCCACGCGCTTTAAGATGCCGCCTAGCCCAGTACGCTGTCTGAAATAGGAGCTACGTAAGTTGAACAAATCTGTCAGAGTTACGCTGAATTCTTATATTAACCGCAATATAAAATGATCTAATCGGGTCTCTGTTTGCCTTATCCTAGAAGTTTAATAGTGCATTTTACTCGCCATTTCATGCGCTTTGAGATGCCGCTTAGCCCAATACGCTATCTGAAATAGGAGTTACGTAAGTTGAACACATGTGACAGAATTACGCTGAATTCTTATATTTACCGTAATATAAAATGATCTAATCGGTTCTCTGATTGCCCTACCATAGAAGTTTAATGGTGCATTTTACTCGCCATTCCACGCGCTTTAAGTTGCTGCCTAGCCCAGTACGCTATCTGAAATAGGAGCTACGTAAGTTGAACAAATGTGACAGAATTACGCTGAATTCTTATATTTACCATAATATAAAATGATCTAATCGGGTCTCTGTTTGCCCTACGCTAGAAGTTTAATAGTGCATTTTACTCGCCATTTCATGCGCTTTGAGATGCCGCTTATCCCAATACGCTATCTGAAATAGGAGCGACGTAAATTGAACAAATGTGATAGAATTTCGCTGAATTCTTAAATTAACCAAAATATTAAAATGATCTAATCGGGTCTCTGATTGCCCTATCATAGAAGTTTAGTAGTGCATTTTACTCGCCCTTCCACGCGCTTTGAGATACCGCCTAGCCCAGTACGCTATCTGAAATAGGAGCGACGTAAGTTGAACAAATGTGATAGAATTACGCTGAATTCTTTTATTAACCGTAATATAAAATGATCTAATCGGGTCTCTGTTTGCCCTACCCTAGAAGTTTAACAGTGCATTTTACTCGTCATTTCATGCGCTTTGAGATGCCGCATAGCACAATACGCTATCTGAAATAGGAACGACGTAAATTGAACAAACGTGATAGAATTTTTCTGAATTCTTAAATTAACCATAATATAAAATGATCTAATCGGGTCTCCGTTTGCCCTACCCTTGAAGTTTAATAGTGCATTTTACTCGCCATTCCATGCGCTTTAAGATGCCGCCTAGCCCAGTACGCTATCTGAAATAGGAGCGACGTAAATGGAACAAATGTGTTAGAATTTCGCTGAATTATTATATTAACCAAAATATAAAATAATCTAATCGGGTCTCTGATTTCCCTATCATAGAAGTTTAACAGTGCATTTGACTCGCCATTTCATGCGCTTTGAGATGCCGCTTAGCCCAATACGCTATCTGAAATACGAGCGACGTAAGTTGAACAAATGTGATAGAATTTCGCTGAATTCTTTTATTAACCATAATGTAAAATGATCTTATCGCGTCTCTGTTTGCCCTACCCTAGAAGTTTAATAGTGCATTCTACTCGCCATTTCATGCGCTTTGAGATGCCGCTTAGCCCAATACGCTATCTGAAATAGGAGCGGCGTAAATTGAATAAATGTGATAGAATTTCGCTGAATTCTTAAATTAACCATTAATTATAAATTGATCTTATCGGGACTCTTTTTGCCCTACCCTAGAAGTTTAATAGTGCATTTTACTCGCCATTTCATGCGCTTTGAGATGCCGCGTAGCCCAATACGCTATCTGAAATACGAGCGACGTAAGAGGAACAAATGTGATAGAATTTCGCTGAATTCTTTTATTAACCATAATGTAAAATGATCTAATCGGGTCTCTGTTCGCCCTAGCCTAGAAGTTTACTAGTGCATTTTATTCGCCATTTCATGCTCTTTGAGATGCCGCTTAGCCGAATACGCAAACTGAAATAGGAGCGACGTAAATTGAACAAATGAGATAGAATTTCCCTGAAATCTTATATTAAACAAAATATAAAATGATCTAATCGAGTGCCTGATTGCCCTATCATAGAAGTTTAGTAGTGCATTTTACTCGCCATGTCTTGCGCTTTGAGATGCAGCTTACCCCAATACGCTATCTGAAATAGGAGCGACGTAAATTGAACAAATGTGATAGAATTTCGCTGAATTCTTATATTAACCAAAACATAAAATGATCTAATCGGGTCTCTGATAGCCCTATCATAGAAGTTTGATAGTGCATTTCACTCGCCATTCCACGCGCTTGAAGATGCCGCCTAGCCCAGTACGCTATCTGAAAGAGGAGTGACGTAAGTTGAACAAATGTGATAGAATTACGCTGTATTCTTATATTAACCGTAATATAAAATTATCTAATCGGGTATCCGTTGCCTTACCCTAGAAGTTTAATAGTGCATTTTAATCGCCATTTCATGGGCTTTGAGATGCCGCTTAGCCCAATACGCTATCTGAAATAGGAGCGACGTAAATTGAACAAATGTGATAGAATTTCGGCGAATTCTTAAATTAACCATAATATAAAATGATCTAATCGGGTCTCTGTTTGCCCTACCCTAGAAGTTTAATAGTGCATTTTACTCGCCATTTCATGCACTTTCAGATGCCGCTAAGCCCAATAAGCTATCTGAAATAGGAGCGACGTAAATTGAACAAATGTGACAGAATTTACCTGAAATCTTATATTAAACAAAATATAAAACGATCTAATCGGGTCTCTGATTGCCCTACCCTAGAAGTTTAATAGTGCATTTTACTCGCCATTTCATGCGCTTTCAGATGCCGCTAAGCCCAATAAGCGATCTGAAATAGGAGCGACGTAAATTGAACAAATGTGATAGAATTTCGGCGAATTCTTAAAGTAACCATAATATAAAATGATCTAATCGGGTCTCTGTTTGCCCTATCATAGAAGTTTAAGAGTGCATTTTACTCGCCATTTCTTGCGCTTTGCGATGCCGCATAGCCCAATACGCTATCTGAAATATCAGCGACGTAAGTTGAACAAATGTGATAGAATTTCGCTGATTTCTTTTATTAAACAAAATATAAAATGATCTAATCGGGTCTCTGATTGCCCTATCATAGAAGTTTAATAGTGCATTTTACTCGCCATTTCATGCGCTTTGAGATGCCACTTAGCCCAATACGCTATCTGCAATAGGAGCGACGTAAGTTGAACAAATGTGATAGAATTTCGCTGAATTCTTTTATTAACCATAATGTAAAATGATCTAATCGGGTCTCTGTTCGCCCTAGCCTAGAAGTTTAATAGCTCATTTTATTCGCCATTTCATGCGCTTTGAGATGCCGCTTAGCCGAATACGCTATCTGAAATAGGAGCGACGTAAATTGAACAAATGTGATAGAATTTCCCTGAATTCTTATATTAACCTTAATGTAAAATGATCTAATTGGGTCTTTCTTCGACCAACCCTAGAAGTTTAATAGTGCATTTCACTCGTCATTTAATGCGCTTTGAGATGCCGCTAAGCCCAATAAGCTGTCTGTAATAGGAGCGACGTAAATTGAACAAATGTGATAGCATTAAGCTGAATTCTTATATTAACCAAAATATTAAATGATCTAATCGGGTCTCTGATTGCCCTATCATAGAAGTTTAATAGTGCATTTTACTCGCCTTTCCACGCGCTTTAAGATGCCGCCTAGCCCAGTACGCTATCTGAAATAGGAGCGACGTAAATTGAACAAATGTGATAGAATTTCCCTGAAATCTTATATTAAACAAAATATGAAATGATCTAATCGGGTCTCTGATTGCCCTAGCATAGAAGTTTAATAGTGCATTTTACTCGCCATTCCGCGCGCTTTAGGATGCCGCCTAGCCCAGTACGCTATCTGAAAGAGGAGCGACGTAAGTTGAACAAATGTGATAGAATTACGCTCAATTCTTATATTAACCGTAATATAAAATGATCTAATCGGGTCTCTGTTTGCCTTATCCTAGAAGAGTAATAGTGCATTTTACTCGCCATTCCACGCGCTTTATGATGCAGCCTAGCCCAGTACGCTATCTGAAATAGGAGCGACGTAAATTGAACAAATGTGATAGAATTATGCTGAATTCTTATATTAACCGTAATATAAAATGATCTAATCGGGTATCCGCTTGCCTTACCCTAGATGTTTAATAGTGCATTTTAATCGCCATTTCATGGGCTTTGAGATGCCGCTTAGCCCAATACGCTATCTGAAATAGGAGCGACGTAAATTGAACAAATGTGACAGAATTTCCCTGAAATCTTATATTAAACAAAATATAAAATGATCTAATCGGGTCTCTGATTGCCCTATCATAGAAGTTTAATAGTGCATTTTACTCGCCTTTCCACGCGCTTTAAGATGCCGCCTAGCCCAGTACGCTATCTGAAATAGGAACGACGTAAATTGAACAAATGTGATAGAATTTTCCTGACTTCTTAAATTAACCATAATATAAAATGATCTAATCGGGTCTCTGTTTGCCCTACCCTTGAAGTTTAATAGTGCATTTTACTCGCCATTTCATGCGCTTTGAGATGCCGCTACTCCCAATACGCTATCTGAAATAGGAGCGACGTAAATTGAACAAATCTGATAGCATTTCGCTGAATTCTTATATTGACCGTAATATAAAATGATCTAATCTGGTCTCTGTTTGCCTTATCCTAGAAGTTTAATAGTGCATGTTACTCGCCATTTCATGTGCATTGAGATGCCGCTTAGCCCAATACGCTATCTGAAATAGGAGCGACGTAAATTGAACAAATGTGATAGAATTTCGCTGAATTCTTAAATTAACCATAATATAAAATGATCTTATCGGGTCTCTGTTTGCCCTACCCTAGAAGTTTAATAGTGCATTTTACTCGTCATTTCATGCGCTTTGAGATGTCGCATAGCCCAATACGCTATCGGAAATAGGAACGACGTAAATTGAACAAATGTGATAGAATTTTTCTGAATTCTTAAATTAACCATAATATAAAATGATCTAATCGGGTCTCTGTTTGCACTACCCTTGAAGTTTAATTGTGCATTTTACTCGCCATTTTATGCGCTTTGAGATGCCGCTTAGCCCAATACGGTATCTGAAATAGGTGCGACGTAAATTGAACAAATGTGATAGAATTTCGCTGAATTCTTATATTAACCAAAATATAAAATGATCTAATCGGGTCTCTGATTGCCCTATCATAGAAGTTTGATAGTGCATTTTACTCGCCATTCCACGCGCTTTAAGATGCCGCCTAGCCCAGTACGCTATCTGAAAGAGGAGCGACGTAAGTTGAACAAATGTGATAGTATTACGCTGCATTCTTATATTAACCGTAATATAAAATGATCTAATCGGGTATCTGTGTGCCTTACCCTAGAAGTTTAATAGTGCATTTTACTCGCTATTTCATGGGCTTTGAGATGCCGCTTAGCCCAATACGCTATCTGAAATAGGAGCGACGTAAATTGAACAAATGTGACAGAATTTCCCTGAAATCTTATATTAACCTCAATGTAAAATGATCTAATCGGGTCTTCGTTCGCCCTACCCTAGAAGTTTAATAGTGCATTTCACTCGTCATTTCATGCGCTTTGAGATGCCGCTTAGCCCAATAAGGTATCTGAAATAGGAGCGACGTAAATTGACCAAATGTGATAGAATTTCGCTGAATTCTTATATTAACCAAAATATAAAATGATCTAATCGGGTCTCTGATTGCCCTATCATAGAAGTTTAATAGTGAATTTTACTCGCCATTCCACGCGCTTTAAGATGCCGCATAGCCCAATACGCTGTCTGAAATAGGAGCTACGTAAGTTGAACAAATGTGACAGAATTACGCTAAATTCTTATATTAACCGTAATATAAAATGATCTAATCGGGTCTCTGTTTGCCCTGCCCTAGAAGTTTAATAGTGCATTTTACTCGCCATTTCTTGCGCTTTGAGATGCCGCTTAGCCCAGTACGCTATCTGAAATAGGAGCGACGTAAATTGAACAAATGTGATAGAATTTTGCTGAATTCTTAAATTAACCATAATATAAAATGATCTAATCGGGTCTCTGTTTGCCCTACCCTAGAAGTTTAATAGTGCATTTCACTCGTCATTTCATGCGCTTTGCGATGCCGCTTAGCCCAATAAGCTATCTGAAATAGGAGCGACGCAAATTGAACAAATGTGATAGAATTTCGCTGAATTCTTATATTAACCAAAATATAAAATGATCTAATCGGGTCTCTGATTGCCCTATCATAGAAGTTTAATAGTGCATTTTACTCGACATTTCTTGCGCTTTGAGATGCCGCTTAGTCCAATACGCTATCTGAAATATCAGCGACGTAAATTGAACAAATGTGAGAGAATTTCGCTGAATTATTATATTAACCAAAATATAAAATAATCTAATCGGGTCTCTGATTTCCCTATCATAGAAGTTTAGTAGTGCATTTGACTCGCCATTTCATGCGCTTTGAGATGCCGCTTAGCCCAATACGCTATCTGAAATAGGGGCGACGTAAATTGAACAAATGTGATAGAATTACTCTGAATTCTTATATTAACCGTAATATAAAATGATCTAATCGGGACTCTGTTTGCCTTACCCTAGAAGTTTAATAGTGCATTTTACTCGCCATTTCATGCGCTTTGAGATGCCGCTTAGCCCGATACGCTAGCTGACATAGGAGCGACGTAAATTGAACAAATGTGATAGAATTTCGCTGAATTCTTATATTAACCAAAATATAAAATGATCTAATCGGGTCTCTGATTGCCCTATCATAAAAGTTTAATAGTGCATTTTACTCGCCATTCCACGCGCTTTAAGTTGCCGCCTAGCCAGTACGCTATCTGAAATAGGAGCTACGTAAGTTGAACAAATGTGATAGAATTTTGCTGAATTCTTAAATTAACCATAATATAAAATGATATAATCGGGTCTCTGTTTGCCCTACCCAAGAACTTTAATAGTGCATTTCTCTCGTCCTTTCATGCGCTTGGAGATGCCGCTTAGCCCAATACGCTATCTTTAATAGGTGCGACGTAAATTGACCAAATGTGATAGAATTTCGCTGAATTCTTATATTAACCAAAATATAAAATCATCAAATCGGGTCTCTGATTGCCCTATCATAGAAGTTTGATAATGCATTTTACTCGCCATTCCACGCGCTTTAAGATGTCGCCTATCCGAGTACGCTATTTGAAATAGGAGCAACGTAAATTGAACAAATGTGATAGAATTTCGCTGAATTCTTATATTAACCAAAATATAAAATGATCTAATCGGGTCTCTGATTGCCCTATCATAAAAGTTTAATAGTGCATTTTACTCGCCATTCCACGCGCTTTAAGTTGCCGCCTAGCCCAGTACGCTATCTGAAATAGGAGCTACGTATGTTGAACAAATGTGACAGAATTACGCTGAGTTCTTATATTAACCGTAATATAAAATGATCTAGCGGGTCTCTGTTTGCCTTATCCTAGAAGTTTAATAGTGCATTTTACTCGCCATTCCACGCGCTTTAAGATGCCTCCTAGCCCAGGACGCTATCTGAAATAGGAGCTACGTAAGTTGAACAAATGTGACAGAATTACGCTGAATTCTTATATTTACCGTAATATAAAATGATCTAATCGGGTCTCTGTTTGCCTTATCCTAGAAGTTTAATAGTGCATTTTACTCGCTATTCCATGCGCTTTGAGATGCCGCTTAGCCCAATACGCTATCTGAAATAGGAGCTACGTAAATTGAACAAATGTAATAGAATTTCGCTGAATTCTTATATTAACCTCGATGTAAAATGATCTAATCGGGTCTTCGTTCGCCCTACCCTAGAAGTTTAATAGTGAATTTCACTCGTCATTTCAAGCGCTTTGAGATGCCGCTTAGCCCAGTAAGCTATCTGAAATAGGAGCGACGTAAATTGACCAAATCTGATAGAATTTCGCTGAATTCTTATATTAACCAAAATATAAAATCATCAAATCGGGTCTCTGATTGCCCTATCATAGAAGTTTAATAGTGAATTTTACTCGCCATTCCACGCGCTTTAAGATGCCGCTTAGCCCAATACGCTATCTGCAATAGGAGCGACGT
>CAKAJE020002150.1:0-39065 GCA_916610135.2 Macropis europaea
CGTAGCCACGTACCCGTGAGACTTTTCCATAGAAACTAGGATAGATATAATGAAATAGTTAAAGATAATGTTACCGATGAATATGTAAGGGAGAAAAAATTGCGTGGGCTAGACCACCGGGAATCGAACCCGGAACCTTCCGCTTTCCGGGCGGGTGCTATCCCACTAAGCTATCCAACCCAGTACCAATTCAATCTCCCTAAATTCAACACACGGAACTGCTGTCGCCTACAAATAGAAAAAAAATAGAAAATTAAGATAAAATGCTTGCGTTAAAGGTTTCCCTGCATCACGCAATCGCACCGGCCTAGCGGCTTTTAACAGAATGAGGTGGATTTGTGTCATTTTGGCGTCCTCAAACGTTAAACAAAATACAGATAAAGCAATATTCGCAGGACATACTAGCATTGGCTCCCTGCGGCGACGTGTGTGACACACGTCGTGTGTAGCGTTTGAGCTTCCTTGACGCGGAGGCGCCACTCCGCCATGGTCGCCTCTTTAGCGTAGCGCGTATCCTTGACAACGCGGACAAGCGTGGGGGAACCCCAGGACCTCAGGAGCAACGCTTCGGACAGCTCTGCTTTAGAATACAAGCCCCACAGCACAGTTTCAATGAATCGAGTTAATTTAATTTTTTTAACTTATATACTGTTTTGCTGAATATAGCAATGTATAATATCGCTTAATATACCCACTGAATAAAGGAAATATAAAAATTCAAAGTAAAAGGTACTTTTTAGCGCGAGACCCATCAAAAAAATTGGTTTTTATTTTTTCTAACTTCGGCGCACCTTACCGAAAATTTTGAAAAAATTTGAGGATATTAGTTATGATAAGATGTTCTCACCATAGAAATATAAATGTGGTGTCTTTAAAACTTTAGTAAGAAATCTGTATTTTTTGCATTTGTTTAATGTTTTTAATTTTTTACAACTAGAATTTACAACAAAAGAACCGGAAAAAATTCCCTAACATATGCCACCATATCTAGAATATGCTACGTTTTTTTCAGAATTTTCCCATGAGATTAAATAGGGAAAATAGTGCGAAAACCGATAATCCGATTATCCCAGTTACTACCTCCCCCGATCGAGATACAGGGTTGAAAATTGGTGTGAAATGTTTTCTTTTGGTAAGCTATCGAATGGTCGACCGCAAGTTAAATTTCATCTAAGTGCACATTTGACCACCTTATCCGGCTATACCCTTTACAGGGTCAAGTGGTCCTCGAATGTTTTCAAATGAAACGGGTCGAGTTTAATTAAAGCCTGCGTGAAGCAAATTTCCCGAATATGATTTTCACCGCGTTTAATAATGAAGCGTTTACGTGGCTCTTGTTCGATCATCGATACCGTTCGCGGAATATACGTAAACGTAATAATCTTAATCGAATCAGGGCGAGCTATTTAACATGTGGTGTCGCGAGCGAATACATGGTAAACCGCTGGGAACTACCCTCCAAAATCATTTTCAATACGTTGAACGCCACGGTGAAAATTGCCATACCTATAGCAGACACGATATAATTTACTACATTCTATATAAATCATAAAGAAAAAAAAAACGTTTGAGTACTTGATCGTGTTCTTCCATTTCTACATTATTGTTTCAGCACGAAGCTTGCTCAAAATTTTGGGACAATCAATAATTATTTAATTAAATTAAATTCGAAGTGGCGGTCACCGGTGACTGACGCGGCGTTCAACGTGTTAAAATTTTTAAATGCACAGGAAATAACTTCATATGCTAGAAGTTCTTCAAGAAATAATTTAGATAAAATTAATAGAATAGGTTCATATAAAAATACGTCCTGTTTGATCTCGATTCAGAAATTTAAATGATAACCTGTAAGAAAATGCAACGTCCAGGTCATCTGGGAACGTTGCCTGTCATCGCCATTGAGGGTGCCGTGCGTAGGCCCTCGATAGATACGTCGCAGGCCAAGGGTTTTGGGCAGCGACGGACCCGAAGACTCTGGCGTCATACCCGCCATAAATTGAAAGACTCTCATGTAGCTTTGCTGCATGTCACGGTTAGAAAACGGTTCCTCTAACGAGGAGAGTCAGTCTTGGACTACCCTTGTGCAGAGACGGAACGCTCTTCAATGCGCCACCTAAATCCTGTAGCATTCAGATTATTATATTTGTGAAACACATCTATTCCTTTATTTTGTAAATTTAATCTTACAAACCATAACTCACGTAGATTGTAGAAGAGACACTTAACCCTAGCGTGGGCAACCAAAATGTTCACGGTTGTTGTGCAACCGGGGTACCCAGGTCCCCAAGCGCCCTGGTTCGATAGATGAAACAGACAGTGATATTTTTACTTATATACTTTCCAGAAACTGTTAGTTCTCCTATCCTATAATACATATAACAAATGTTCTTTTAAACAATTTGACTGAAGAAATTATTCGAAACTACACTGTAATATTATGCTAAACTCAATCGTCCGTGTCATTCGCATGTGTGCGTACAGTTCTGGACTCTCTACGAAGATGACTGTTTCTGGTTCAGTGATGAACGGAACCTTATCTTGTATATATAAACAAGTATAAGCACCTGCAGTACGAACTAGAGAACGAAACGAAGAACTGCATCAGTTTGAATCAGTTCTTTGAACGAATACGACGTGCATTTTTGTATCATTTTCTGTGGACTTTTATTCTCGAATGTATAGCGTCTTCGTGGAATACAGTTTTCAATTTCGAAAGGTGTATAATTATATTTTAAAATGGAACTTGGTCTTCCAACAATTAAAACTCGATCATCTAATGCTCAAATAATGAGACATTATTCTTGTAAGTTGACAATCAAAAGTATAGTACACATGGCAGGCACAATGAACGACATCCCTTCGACTTCTGGTCCTACACAGCAACGACATGCAAGTGGAAGAAAGAAAGTTGTAGGATCATGTTATAAGTGTCAAGCTGATCCTGCTAAAAACGTAAAAGAACGCGAAAGGGCTATCAGAATTGTCTAAAACCAGTTTGTGATCAGCACGCAAATACAATCACGATGTGTAAAAAGTACCCTCTTGATACTCAGTAACTCTAATATATATTACTTACGTTAATGAATAAACAGTATTACTTAAGAATCTTGTGTTCTGTATAATTTCTTTGTAAAATTCCCGTCTATAATTCATCCAACTATAGCCCATCTTATATGGGTACCAACAAGCGTATAAATAAGTTTGAAGCTTTAATGTTTAAAATTTGTCACATAAATTTTGATTTTGAAAACATATATCGATGTAAAAGTGTTCAAAGAATGGGGATCCGGAGCGGTTTTACGATATTTTTACAAGAACATACAAAATTGTTAAAGGAAATATGCAAATGGGTACCCGGGTACCCGGTTGCCCAAACTAGGGTTAAGGGGTTAGACTAGTGTGAAGTTTTGAAAAAATCGAAAATTCTTTTTTCCACTTAAATAATAGTTTGAAGTTTCTAGAATGAAATGCGAAAGGTCCGAAATGTATGCTGACATTAGTTTTCAAGATATAGAGCCGAACATGAAATTGTATACCTGCGCACTGTGCGCGTTCCAAACTTTAAACGCGTTTTTCTCGAAATCCCATTTTGTTAAAAGTTTGCAAACGGCGTACACGATTTCTCGGATTCTAATAAACCGATTGCAATGAAATTTTGCAAGCACATTCCTCATAATATTTGCTAGGTCATGACCTTCGATTTTTTCAATATCATTCTTTCATTGCGAATTATAAACAAATAAGTAAAAAATTTTTCGGCAAAAATTAGGTAAAAAATGTTCTAACATGTGCTATTTAGTTAATTTTCGAAAATTTAACAAAAACTAAAGGTCATCACCTAGGGGCGGCATTATAATTAGTGAAATTATATTGTACGCTGTACAGTAAAAGCTGGATAAATGCAAGAAAAGATTGGCTGGATAGATGCAACGTGAATATCCCTTCCACATGTAGGGATCCCCCATGGCGAGCCGTGACGCTCGACGAGGGATCGGTGCAATATGATCCGAACCAGAATATCGGTGTGACTAAACTAATTTAACGATGAAACTTTTTTATTTCTGACTTTTTCTTAATGAAACTATTATTAACGTATTTGTGAGATTTTTCTGATTAAAATGAGACCAAACACGATATAGTTTGAATTATATTTACTTGTTGATACTGATTAAATACATACCGCAAAGTACACAAACACGTTGCTCTTATTAAAATACGTAAAAGCTGGATAGATGCAAGAGAGATTGGGACCCAAACATTGCATATACCAAGCCGAGGTGTCGATTCTATGTTTACATGCGGCTCCAGCCGAGCTTGAATAAAATTCAAATTGTATCGTGTTTATTTCAATGTATTATTATATTTATTATAATGTACTTTATTATTTTACATTATCCTTTTATTATTATTTTAATAAGAGCAACGTGTTTTTGTACTTTGTGGTACGTATTTAATCAGTATCAACAAGTAAATATAATTCAAACTATATCGTGCTTGGTCTCATTTTAATCAGAAAAACCTCACAAATACATTGGTAAAAGTTACATTTAGAAAAATTAATAAATAAAAAAGTTTTATTGTTGCATCAGTATTGTCTCACTGATAGGTTTCGGCCCCTCGCTATGTTTCCTTGGACCTCTCTCTCTCCTCCACTGTCTGTACCTTTCTACGTACACGATCGGCTGGAGCTATATGTAAACATAGAATTGACACCTCGGCTGGATATATGCAATGTTTGGGTCCCAATCTCTCTTGCATTTATCCAGCTTTTACTGTATTGTGTGTACACTCAATCTTGTGAGTAACTGTATGTATTTCAAATGTGGATGCGTCCACCTATCAATAACAGCACAGCATCGATTACTCCTCCGCAACGCCTCGACAGCAGCGAGATTCTCGGCAAGAATGCTTTGCCGGTTAGGTGACGATCGTATGCCGATCGCGTGCTGTTCATACGGTGGCAACGAGGCGGTCAGTTGCTGGTAACGTGTCGCACACAATGGAGAGCGAAAAATTACCAGAATTGGTTCGCCAGTTTCCAATATTATATGACATACGTCATTCCAAATACAGTGACACTAAAGCTAAAGAAAAAGTTTGGCGCGAAATATCAGAAAAAATGAAAGAGTCAGGTAAGTAATTATAACAATTACATTGTATTTCAATATAAAAAATAACTTTGTCATATCAGTAAACTATAAATTACTATCCCGTAATTTTTCACGAAATTATATTATTTTGCCACTCGACTGCTCCATGCGATGAAACAAAATATTTAGGAAAAGTATCTCGCATGATGAATGCTGAGTTTGGTGCACTTCCTCCCCGTTTCGGAATAGTGTTTAAATTTTTTCCTTAATTTATACCTTCTACATTTTGATTCTGAATATTGAAGGATATCGTTGAACGGATAAAATTATGCAATATGCATGTTGTTAGAACGACGAGTCCCGCGAAATCTAGATTCAAATTCAGTCGTCTATCATATATACGAACTCTTTTTATGGAATTGTCCGCAAGTTGAGAACCTGGGGAAGGTCTCAAAATATAATCTTTTAAAGGAAAAGATTCGTCGGCTACAATAACAAATGGCATTTGTATATTAGTGCCAGGTAGAACTATCCCATCTGGAATATTAAGTCTTGAGGTAGCCATGGCTTTACCTAGTTTAGAATTTGCAAAAATACCTCCATCACTGTTTTTTCCGTAGGCGCCGATATCTGCTGCTATAAATTTATAATTTGCCTCCACTATCGCTAACAGAACAATTGAAAATGTTTTCTTTTAATTGAAGTAGATCCACTATTTCAAGGAGCTTTCGTAACGACGTACTATTCATCTATTAGAAATCGATCCAGGGTGTCAGGATAAAATTAAGAAACACATTCCTTGACGGTTCTGGGGTAAGTGCTGAGTGGTCCAAAACAGTCCTCTTACCAGAAGGAATACTCGCCTTCCCCACTCCGTGGCCAGATCCTATAGGAACAATGTCTCTTTTCTTGGGAAATCAGCAGTACGACGTCGGGTCGCCTGCCACCCTTAAAACTCTCTCTCATGCCTCTTTCAAACAAACAGTCTATGACACCCGATAGCCATACGACTTCGAGTCAATGGCTAATGTCTGGTGCCCACCCATCAAGCCATACTCTGAACATAAGGACACAAGCAGTCCTCAAGCCAGTCATAAATAAGGCGAAGGCAGAATAGCGTCGGGCTAACTACCTTCGACCCTTCCTAAAATTCGGCCGCCGCTAACACATCTATTGCACCTAAGCAATTAGGGAAATTCCAATTGTACCAAAATTCATCCGCAATTTTTTCCCATTGTTCTGTGGATGGTATCGGCATATATTCGGACATCATTATATTCACAATGCTTACACATACTTCTTTTACAATTTTTCTAACCGTAGATTCGCCCAATCGATAACTGAAAACAATTGTCCTGAAACTGTCTCCTGTTCCTAAATATCTGCACAAAAATTAATTTATTGAATTAATCACTGTTATTCATTTTTAGAAACTGTTTGCAAAAAAATGTGGAATAGTTTAAGAGAATCTTACAGAAGAGCAATCAAGAGGAAAAGAAATACCAAACGCGGTCAAGGATACGAAAAAATAAGGAAATGGAAATATGAAGAAGAAATGTCGTTTTTACTTATTATCATCCGTAGACGTTTCAATCGCAGATACCGAAACATCGAACGAGGAACAAAATTTTATTGAAGCCGTATCTAATAATTCTGATAAAATTCCAAGCACATCGCAAAATTTAGTATCTGAGCAACCACAGCAATTTCACTCGTCTGACATATCATCAGATTTGTCTACACTATGCAACCAAAAGAATTTTTCTGTTAGAAGAAGTAATTCAACAAAAAACAAAGAAAAACATACAGCTGGATCATTTGTAACGGAATATCTGGTCAAAAATAAGCAGGAAAACGACAATCAAGTAGATGATATTGATAAATTTTTCCTAAGTATGGCTGCTATGGTTAAAAATTTTTCACCATATAATACTGCGTTGGTAAAAAAGGAAATTTTTTCCATTATTTCCAATATTGGAATGCAGTACAACAAACACCATATCCGTTGCAGTTTAACATTAATGATAATAGTTATACCCATTTGTAACTTT
The DNA here is from genome assembly GCA_916610135.2 of Macropis europaea. Classification (NCBI taxonomy): domain Eukaryota; kingdom Metazoa; phylum Arthropoda; class Insecta; order Hymenoptera; family Melittidae; genus Macropis; species Macropis europaea. Next base: position 7,142 of record CAKAJE020002150.1, read on the forward strand.
GAAGTATTTGTAAATAAAATTACATTTACCTTAAACACATTGCCAATTTTTCTGTCGGTGTTATCGCTTCCCTAAATTTAGTGTTACACTTTTTGATTACATTTTCTATCTTGTTTAGTAAAATTTTATATTGTACCGAAGACATACGGAAATATTGATGAAATTTCTGTTCGTCGTTTAATAATCGTCTGTATAATGTGTAGAATTCTACGTATCCAATACCTTCTTTTTTTCCTTCTATTATTTTCATATCCATCAAGCAATAATGCTATTAAAGCCAATTCTTCAATATTAAATTTTGACATACTCTCTTTTATGAAACGCTACGTATTACGTACTATGCCGATGCGTTGCTGATGTGGTTTTGATGTCGATACGTTAAATGTGCAGCAAACAATATCAACGCGGAGACAACTGACCGCCGCTGGGTCGATGCTGTGCTGTTAAGTGGCCGATAACCTTTAAAGAGCCAAAAGAAGGGGAGTGGATCGGTAAAGAAGGAATCGCTAGAAGTGAGGTTGGAGTGAACGAGCACAGACGAGTGAGAAGGACGAAGCGTTGCTATCATACAGGAACCACAGACGAGGACAGAATGGCTGGAAGACCGACGAGTAGCAAAAATAAGCCGAACGAAAAAAACGCTCGAGAATTTCGGAATGGGCGAAGAAATATAAGAGGACATAGAGAAAAAGTTGTTAAAAGCAATAACAGAGATGGGAGACGAACTAAAGAAGAGAACAGACCAAGTAGGCAAAGCATTGGAGCAAATTGGAGAACAATTGGAACAACAGATTCAACGGATGAGGAGAGAAATGCAAGAGAGGTGGGAAGTAAGATAAGAAGAATGGAAGAAACCACTTCATGACACTTCTAGAAGGTTCAGACGAAAAACTTGTAGGAGAAAAAAGGAGGACAGTTGCCACGGAAGAAGAAGAAGAAGAAGAAGAAGAGTTGACAGTAGAGGAAATTGAGAAGCAAATCAGGCGTCTTAAGCAGAAGCAAGCGACGGGGGAATATGGAATACCTGGAGAAGCGTGGAAACTCTGTGAGGGAAACACAAGAAGAAGAGTAGTGGAGCTGGTAAGCCGAGTATGGAATGGTGAAGGATTTCCGAGGCAGTGGAGAAGGGGAATAATTGTCCCAATCCACAAGAAAGGTGACGAGGAACGGGGTGGCCAACTATAGGGGTACATCTCTGTTGAATGTGGCCTACAAACTCTACGCAAAAGCTTTGAACGAAAGACTGATGAAAGATCTGGAAGAGAAGAGAACGCTTCAGGCAGGCTTCAGGCAGGCTTCAAGAAGCACAGAGGCACGATGGACAACCTGTTCATCTTGCAGCATGTGGTGGAGCGAGATATAGAAAAGAAGGGAGGCCGGGTTGCCGCCTTCTTTGTGGACCTTAAGGCAGCCTTCGACAAAGTCAACAGAAAGCTACTGTGGGACACGATGAGAAGAAAAGGCGTACGGAGTGGGATAATTGAAAGAATAAAAGAAATCTACGAGGAAACGAGCAATGTGGTAAGAATAGGAGAGGAAGAGACGGAGGAATTCTGGACGAGTGAAGGAGTGCGGCAGGACTGTGTACTAAGTCCAACCCTGTTCACGATCCTAATCGCCGACTTCGAGGAAGATCTAATAAAAGAACAAAACGGAGGGCTGGTGGTGGGCAGAAAGAAATTTTGTTCGCTGGCGTATGCGGATGACATCATGGTGCTGTCCAACAAAGAAGAGGAGTTAGTAGAACTGATAAGAAGACTACAGAAGTATTTCGATAGACAGAAGCTAACACTGGACGTAGAAAGGTCGAAAGTATTGGTTTTCAGAAAAGGAGGAGGCAGAGAGAGAAAAATTCACTGGAATTGGAAAGGAGAGAAAATAGAATCAATCAAGGAATTTGTATACCTAGGAGTAAGATTCTAAAAAAACGGAAATTGGTTGAAATATGTCTGGTATCTGGCGTGCTATTCTATGGAGCGGAAGTGTTTGGTTGGAAAGAGAGACAGGAAATGGAGGCGATTCAGGTGAAATATATCAAATGGTGCTTAGGTCTAGACGGATGTACGCCAAGCTATGTAGTCTTAAATGAGGTAAAGAGAAAAAAAATTAGAATTAGGATCGGAAAAAGAGCCATGCAGTTTGAAGAAAGTGCGAGGCTAGCGGAGGAGAAATGGATTGTTAAAGAATGCATGAGAGAGAAAGAGAGTGGAAGAGTGGAAACAAGAGGTGGAAGGGAGAAAGTGGAATTTGACCAAAGAAATGGATATAGTCTTTTAGGAATAAGAGAGTTAGCGGAGAATGATTGTAACATAGTAGATATAATTAGTCTAAGAGGTCGGGAGGTGCAAGAACAGGGGCAATATAATAAAATTCAAGAATCCAAACATAACCAGAATTATAAGTATATTAGAACAGTTGGAAGACCAGAGTACCTAGAAAATGTGTGGGGGGGGGGGGGGGGGGGGGGTGTCAGATCGGCCTGGTGTGGAAATGCAGAGGAATGGAATAGGTATTGGATGAATGAGGAGAGCAGGAGATGTATGCTGTGTAAGGAAGGACGTGGCACATTGAAACATTTACTAGAAGACTGTAGAGAAACAGAAAGAGGGGAATGCAGCCTAGATGAGGTGTTGACAGGCAATGTAAATGAGAAAGTGGTGGAATGGTTAAGAAAATTGGAAGAAATAACATAACAATGTAATATAGCGGAAGAGGAAGAGACAGAGAACGGTATAGATGAGGAAGGAGAGTGAGTGTTGAGTATGCGTGTGGGTTAAGGAAATATTGTAAACCAAGGTCCATTTCTTGGCCGAAAGGCGAAATTAATAAATATCTATCTATCTATCTAATTCAGGCATTGCATATTAACTGCTCGCTACGGCCGATTTTCGGAAGCAACGCCCACTTTTTGCCGCCGCGCGTCTTGGCCTCCGCGACGGCAAAAGTGCTCGACACGTCTCAATACAACTGACAAAAATATCGTAAACCTTTATAGCTATTTCAGTGCTATGGACGAAGAGGTCGCGCCCCGAACCTAAGATGTTTAGCCCTCGCTTGGCGGTGGCCGGGTCATTTTTAACCCGCCGCACGCGGCACATGACTTTTTGGAATCGGTTCTTATCGCTGTAATACTTTCAGTCACGATGTAACTTTGTTTCAAGGCATGCACTATCCTTACTACGGCAAAGGAGACGCATTATTTCTTGTGTCACAGCGATAAGAACCGATTTCAGAGCAGTCATCTATTGCGTGCGGTGGGTTAAAATAAAAATATCCGTCGGGCGAGGGTCAGTACTGTGAGCCTAATTTTCTTCGGAAGGTTGAATCTATTAATTTCAAAGTATCCACATTTTTTATAAGGATCTACAGTTTATGTTAACACATTTATACGAAAATCAACATTTTGTAAAAAAAAAGAGCAAAAAGATAATACTTTTTAATATAACAATTTAAACGAATTAATATTTTAGGATTTTTTTACGTAACTAAATTTATTGTAAAAAAATACACAACTTTTATCCAAAACATTTTCGTCTACATCGAATAGTTTTCGAGATATTGGAGAAAACATTTCTCTCACCCCAGTCCTTTACATTCATTAATATCTCTTACAAGTGTGAAATTGAAAATTCTGTTTGATCCCTATTTTTGAGCAAGGTCTATAGTATAAGTATAGAAAAATTCATGAAAATTGATTAACATTTTACCAGAAAAATTGCAAAAACGTGAACTTGTAACATATTTTTTAAATAAATTACTTTTCCGGAAAACGAATTATACAGCTGAATTTCGCATTAAAAATAGGCATACCGTACGTTTAAACTCTTCTTCTAGGTACCAACAGTTTCTGAGATATACCGTGAAATATGTTTTTCGACACCAACTTCAAGGGCTGTTTTCACACACCAGATATGGACGATTGCCGATACAAAAAAATATGGGTCAAATATTTTTTTGAGAACTATCACCCACAAAGATTTCCTCAAAATCGGCGATTGACGCTTGGGTAATGTCCCTTGTTAGTACTGCTTGGTATTTTTTCATGAATATTTTGTGGAAACGTGTAACATTAACTATAATTCACGGTATTTTATTTTATTCGGTGCGTGGTGGTTTTCTATGTGCGGTCCTTAACATGTTAAAAATGCCGCATGGGGTCACTTGACTAAGCACAGGCGGGGTCAAGAAAGATCACGTCATTCAAGAAAGATTCTTCGTCCTCAGAGTGAGAAAATGATACAGAATGCTTGGTATGCAATGAACCTTATAGTAATAGCGTTCGTGGTGAAAACTGAGTACAATGCTCACGTTGCAGCAGATGGGCTCACGAAAACTGCATCAGCTCTAGTATAGCGTTTTAATTTGGTCTAATTTTGCTTATAGATCATCGTCTGGTCCATTACAATAAATATGTATGCGCAAATGAATGTATAAATCTTGTTAATACCGTTATGTTCTCTTGAACACTTAAAAGTAAATGTCAACTCAACTAACCCCACAGCCGGGGTTTGTTGACTTGTTGCTCTTACTAATATAAACATGATAAAAACTGCAACCTAGGCTCAATTATAGCGATTTTCAAAATTAAGCCTATATACCTTAGTAAATGTGCAAATTCTTGGTATGCAAGAAATCAACAAAATACCAATGGTTTAGTTATAAAAATTAGACATGTTAAGAAGTCAATTAGTCGACTAGACCGGGTCTCCCCTATATCGTGTCAGTACATTAGAAACCAGCGTCACCAGGTACACAAGGTTGTTCGAAATACTGAAGTCCAACATGCTAATCCTGTGTGCAGGATAGAAAATTAAAACAATTTAACGCTTACGAGACAACGAAATGTGTCTCCGTTAATTACACTGGTTAAGGGAACGTGGAAAGCTATTCCGACTTTTCTACCTTACGTTCTTCCTGCGATAATTCGACTTCTGAGCTTATCCAACACGCTTACCTTACCCCACGGTAACCTGCCCAATCGGAAACTCGAATTACAATGTTAAGTATTAAATAGAGAAAGTGAAATGTTTGTCACTATATCTGGCAACTAAATTTTCAAATAAAAATTACGTACTCTCTTGTTTTGAACGAAATAAGCATTTCTGAAACTGAGATATAGATGGAAACATCAACAAGATTTAATGCTTTCGAAACTCCAAATCGTAAGAGGTGTTGTGTGCGTCAAACTTTGTGCTCCACGTGTCAAGGTAAAATGTATCTGAAACAGAAAAGAAATTATGAATATTTTGTGTACATTTCCAGTGATCGCAAATCAATTCTACGACGACGCTTAAGGAACCAGTGATTCGAATATTCAATTTCGATGTGAACGCGGATTTACTTCCTTCAGTGCTATGTCAATACGTGCAGAGTCTCACGAGTCCAGTGGAGTCACGAGTTGGGTCCCACGGTGTAAAGGTGGGTCACTGGAGTCCTTGAGTCTCACAAGGGGACCTTACTATGAGATACTCACCGATTTCTTTCATCTTTATATATATTGTAGTGCCGGGCCTCCGATGTAATGTCACCTTTTAAGTATGCGCCGATACTCTATCGTTAATGAGCAATTAGCAATGAAGTTATTAATTTTCATGTGTATGTTATAAACCTTATTTGCGAGACTTGATCATAACAATGGCGTAGCGCGGCTGCAAGGTGCGAGCCTACCAAATTGATGGCTCGGGTTCGATCCTGCGTCGGTTGACTTTTTAAGTTTTTTTTATTTTCAAGTACTTTATTTTTCTTCTCTACTGAACGTGTTAAAACAAATTTCTAAACATGGCACTGTTACACAATTAAGACACATTTTGCCGACGTTGATTTATTTCATGAAGAATTTATATTTGTTTCTTTCTTAAATTGTTTATTCACATACAAAAATATTTACGAACTAAAGGAACTAATTTTTTTTTATTACACATTATATTTACGAACTGAAGTAGCCAATACTGTAGGTATTATTTTAATGAAATCTCTCGTGTTTCCGGCATGTGACAACAAACGAGTGATTTTAGAGCGAGTTATGTGACTTTTCGTTTCCCTGGGAGTCTTTATTGTTGATATTTCTATTTAAACATACCGTTTACTGTTAACTGTGGAAGTCACATAACTTGCTCTACTGATCTGTGGAAGTCACATAACTTGCCTTGACATTCTGATCTCTGCCTTGCGGTAGCCTATGCTGGAGTTCTCCATGGTAACGAACGGCTGACGTCCCTTTCTCAGCTCGAACCCTACATTCAGTTGGTCGACTACGGTTCGGATCATGTCCAGTCTCCACCTGGGTATGTTTCTCGATACCAGCAGGTTCTCGATTCCTTTCGCGTTGAACCTGATCTCGGGTGCTCGTTGATGAACCGATCGCTGACAGGCACGAAATTCTTCGCGTTCGGGCACCTGGTGTCGCTGGGGCCTGGTCTGACGATGTTCCCGTGCACGAAACCACAGCTGAGGGTGTCGCCGTCCTTCGACCTGCACTTCAGCTCTGACGCGATCATAGAGCAGAAATTGTCCCTGTCCTCGACAACGTTGGCCAGCGACATGTTCACCAGGACGTCATAAGTGCATTCCGAACCAATCGGAGACCTGGTAAGCATCGTCGTCGATTGCCACACGGGCAGCTGGAATGACGAAGAGGATATTATTATGACGACCATGAACCTTCGATGACGTTTAGAATATACAGGGTAAGTCGCTCGAGATTACAGACTCGTTGATGGGTTTATTATATAATTTTTGGAAAACAACAGATCGAGGAGCAATAGGTAACGAGTAGGTTAAGGATATGTTCTCATTTTCACTATTGACTATCCAATAAATTAGTTTAGCTTATTATAAGCAGTGAATGTAAAGTAGGTGGGTCCCACCGGCGTGTCACGCCGGGTTGAACGTGTTGACACGTTGAACGCGTCAGTCACAGGTGACTGCCACCTCAAATTTAATTTAATTAAATAATTATTGATTGTTGCAAAGTTTTGAGCAAGCTTCATGCTGAAACCATAATGTAGGAATAGAAGAACACGATCAAGTACTGAAATGTTTTTTTTCTTTATGATTTATACAGAATATAGTAAATTATATCGTGTTTGATTAGGTATGGCAGTTTTCACTGCGGCGTTCAACGTGTTGAAAATGGTTTTGAAGGGTAGTTCCCAGCGGATCACCATGTACTCGCTCGCGCCACCCCATGTTAAATAGCTCGCCCTGATTCGATTAAGGGGATTTCGTTCACGTATATTCCGCGAAGGGTATCGATGATCGAACAAGAGCCACGTAAACGCTTCATTATTAAACGTGATGAAAATCATAACCGGCAAATTTGCTTCCGACCGGTATCATTTGAAAACATTCGCGGACCACTCGACTCCGCAAATTTAACGGAATAATTAAAACTATGAGCACTTTAATCGAAAGCTTCTTGAACTCCAATCAAGTTCATTTTCCTTTATTTTCAGCTGAACTTTCCTCTCGCGCGTATGCCACGATCGCTTCATTTCTGTTTTCGAAGCAGTGTGATTCAACTGCGAGGGTTATTTATCGTGAATCAGCGTGAGTATCGTTAAGTAAATTTATCGAGAATAAACGAAAAGAATAATGAACAGATTAAACGTGTAGCCAATATATGTCAACGGCTGTTGAAAGAAGAATTTTCAAAGTGGTTATTTCTCGAAATTACGAGATTTGTTTAGCAAGTGTTTACTATCTTAAACTTCACTGTTGAAAAATACAAAGCATTTCTCACAAATATCAACAAAAGAAGAGTAATAATATTGAAATTTAAAATGGATAGAGAGATTCTACAAACTCATTCCTTTCACGGATTTCATAACCAACGTAAGAAGAATTTTATTTATATTTCCAAAATACATATATTAGGTTTAGTACTACAACTAGATAATTCGAATTTTCGCGATAAAACTACGTATCTCTCAATTCCATTAATTACATCTAGCAAATAATATAAATTTTTATAAGAATTGTTCTTAGAGATCCTTTATAGTCTCTGTAAGTAGATTTATTAAGCAAATGTGCTGTACAATACACTGCTGCTGACAAATGAACCAATTAACGTCGTTATCACTAGACTTTCAGTTACGTAGTTATAAATTTAATAACGTAACAAAGCATTATTAAAAATTTCAGCTCTCTGCAGCCATCCACCGGTAAAACGATAATTTTAAAAACATTACACTCAGCTTTGTGAACAAATTGAAGGAACTGGAGGACAGAATGATCGTTCAGTGTACTTAGGTGTACTTACGCAACAAACATGGTAGAATCGCCACCAACATGACTGACAGCTTTGGCTGAGACGACTGATGCGACGTCGTTCTATCTGTCTCCTCTTTATACGACAGGCTGCTTGATTCAATACCGTCTCCTTGAAAACAATTTCATTAGCAATTTCTTAAAGCTTCTAATGTGCCCCACGGCGATCTTATCTAGCGTTGCACAGTGGGGCAGAATCCCGAAAACGTGGCAGAAATTAAAAAAACAAAAGTTCGAAAATCCAAAATTTTCCGATACAGGATAATACCTGAGACCCTACTCGATACTGTTAATGCATAAATTAAGGTTTTGCAAACTCAGACCACGTGGAATTTTTACTTAAACTTGTGCAAAATTTTTCTCAGTATTTTTCGCGTCTTTGTTTACGTGATATTTTCATTAGTTCTCGATGGATTTTCGGGATGAAATTCACACGGCCGGTACATCAAAGGGCCAGTTAAATAGTATAAAGTAAAAGGTTTCAAAATTTTGACGTAATGGGATTTTAGGACAACTGCAAGAAGAACAGGAAAATTCTTATATATTTCTAAGGTTTCAGTTGTGTTCCCAGCAAGTCCCGGCAAAGATTTTTTTTATTATGTAGGGCACATATCTGGCTTGTAGAATCTATAACAAAAAGTTGCCCGTTTTTGCCCCTTTCGGAGAAATTGCATTTTCTTTTGTGCAATACCTCTAACCTATTGCTTTGAGTTGTTGCTTAAGTGCTTTCTTTTATTGATACGTGTTTGTATTCTGGGCTGAAACTAACACGGCGGATGCACCAAAGACTAAGTTAAAGAACCCGTACCAAAAAATTGTGAAATTAGGACATAATAGGGTGTTGGGGTTGTATTAAGGAAACAGAAAAATACTCACACAATTCCAAATTTTTAGTGGTGTTCCCAGCAAGTCCCGGCTGATATTTTCTTTTGATTACGTAGGGCATGTATCTTACTTTCATAATATTTTTTTTATTTCCCAATACTTTATTTGTACCTATTATACATAATATTTACAAACAGTTATATACTATATAAATAACATTTGGCTTTCGCTACATTAAGCGACAAGCACTACTGGAGTCATGTGTGTGTTTTTCATTACAATTACGTTGTTCGTGTGATAGTGCTTGGAGTTAAAACTAGATCTATAGGGTGTTTCCGTTTCAGTCTTCTAATTGTGCTGATGTAACAGTTTGCCATTAAGGGATTAATGTGAGATTCAGTCTTTTTCTTGTATTTTTTTGTGAGTAGCGTGATTTCTTCCTGTACACAGGGGATGTGTGATGCTTTGCGGATGTCGTCATTTCTGACGTACCAGGGTGCGTCTATGATTGCACGTAGTATTTTAGCTTGTAGACTTTCTGTCTTTCGCATGTGCGATTTGGCTGCCATTTCCCACAGTTGAATGCCGTAGGTCCATATTGGTTTTATTGTACTTTTGTAGATTAGCATTTTGTTATTCCTGTTGAGTTTGGATTTTCTTCATATAAGCCAGTGCATTGATTTTGTAATTAGTCTAATATGTTTTGTTTTTTGCTTGATGTGTTGACTCCGAGTGAGTTTATTGTCTAGATGTAATCCCACATATTTTATTGAATTTGTTTGTGGTACGATGTTGTGATTTAGTTTTAGTCTGCCTATTTGGGGAGGTACTTTCCGTAGTGTAAAGATAATATGTTGACATTTGTTAACATTTACCTTGATTCCATTGGTTTCTAACCAGTTTTCAAGTAGTATTATGTGTTTCTGCAGGTTGTCGGTGGATGTCTCGATATTTTCGTGGATAGAGATTATTGCTGTATCATCTGCGAACGTTGACATTTGCATATTCTTGTAGATGGGGATGTCGGCTGTACAGATGATATAAAGTAATGGACCAAGTACGCTTCCTTGCGGTACACCTGCTTCAATGGGACGGATGTCAGAGATAATGCCTTTAATTTTTACATACAAGTATCTGTTGTTTATGTAAGATGAGATTAGCATATGCAGTGAGGTAGGTAAAACGCATTGTAGCTTGTCTAGTAGTTTCTGGTGCCGAACCCTGTCGAAGGCTTTCTCAATATCAATGAAGAGTGCAGAGCAATATTTCGTTTCTTCAAGAGCTCGTAGGATTTGTTTAACCATGCGATGGGTTTGTTCGGTAGTGTTGTGTTTTTCTCGAAAACCAAATTCATGGCTTGGTATTAGTCCCTCGCCGTTTCCAATAATACTGATTCTTTTGTATATTGCCTTTTCGACTATTTCTGATAGAATTGGCAGTAACAAGATCGGCCTGTACGATTGCGGTAAACTGGGATCTTTTCCAGGTTTTAGAAGAAGTATGACTTCTGCACATTTCCATGATGGTGGAAAATAACCAATACGGAAAATGGCATTAGTTAGTATGGTTATGTAACGGGTGGCTATTGGAGGTAGTTCTTTAAGCATTCTTGCCGTAATTAAATCAAACCCAGGTGTTTTATTGTTCTTAAGTTTGCGAATTATAACCTTGAGTTCGTCTTTAAAACGTTGGTGTACAAAATTACCGGCGTAGTTATTGACGATCGCTTATTACTAATTAGGAAGTAAATGCTGGAAAAAATGTATCGTCCACTACGAGACCGTCTTACGACAAGCCATAAAGTAAATACGATAATACAGCCAGCCGCAACGACTACAACGACGACAGCACAACCTATCAACAATGAAAACACCAAGTCATACGCACAGGTAGTTAAAACCTCACACAAAAATGAACCACAGAATGGTGTAACTGACAATAATAACAACCTCAACCTAAATCTCGAAAATCTGCTAGAAAAATTAGCCTCTCATGCATCTGAAACTAACTAAATAATACAAAATCTAACCACCCAGATGGCAACCATCTTAAATCTCCTAACAGAACTTTTAACACTACACAAACAAAATAGAACATAACAGACATCATTGAATGGAACTGCAACGGGTTGCAACAAAGAATGCCCGAGCTAAAAGAATACGCAATAAGGAACAAAACAGATATTTTCCTACTTGCAGAAACACATGAAACAAATAACGAATCTCACTTCAAACTTCCACATACTACAGTGAATCCTCCCACATTGACCCACTTGGCACTACGCTCACACTGTCCCTATTGCTATTCCTACGCCTATGGCAGAGTCAGTCAAGCGTGTGATTCGTGTAATACGGTGCGCGGCGGCGGTTCTTTTGTCGACAGGTCACGGCCTGGCAGTTCATAATACAATAACAGAACTTTTTTAATTTTACTTTTTTTATCTGAAAATTTGTTTAACATATTGGTGAGATTTTTCCGATTAAAATGACATCAAACACGATATATTTTGGACCACATTTACTTATTTCATACTTATTGCATAACTCATTTTACTCCATTATCGCCTTGATTACATTACAAAAATGGGTTGTTAGTCACGTTTGAAAATATAATAGTATAATATTTCTAAACACTATAAATTACAGAAGTATAAAGTAGTAAAATATTCTACATTAAATTATATTTACAATGAGATGATACGTATATAAATACGTAATAGACTTCTACACAAAAAGTTTTGAATCATTTAACGTGGCTGAAAAATTTGTCGAGTTTCAAACCTACCGACCATAACTTTGCTTATATGTATTTATAATATATTGAAATTCTGTATTTTATCGAAAAGAGTACGAAATCTTCAGTGATCGTTTTATGACTTTTTAAAAAGTCATTTTGTCAAAGATAATAGAAAAGTTGTGAAAAATGAAAAACAAAAGTGGAAAAAATGTTTAAAACTTTTCCGATAATTTTGCTGAGTTGAAAAATGTAATTGTTATTCGGTACATATGTAGTCTTAACCTTGCACTTGGCACGTGCATTCAAAGGACGATGTTAAAAATACGCAAATTTTGGTACTCATCACCAAAGAAAAATTCGTTCATAATATGATTCTACGCGTTCCAAGGAATCAAAAAGTCATTTTGTCAAAAATAATAGAAAAGTTATGAAAAATGAAAAAAAAGTTGATAAATGTTTAAACTGTTCCGAAAATTTTGCTGAGTCGCAAAAGGTAATTGTTATTTGGTACATATGTAGTCTTAAACAGGCTGTACCTCCACATCCGTCAAACGTAGGCTATTCCACCACGTCCGGAAAATGTAGGCTGCTACGCTCGCATGACCGTAAAATGTAGGCATGATTCTCACACTGACCACCAAACGTAGGCTGTTTCCCACGCTTTCCGGAAAATTTAGGCTGCCCCCCCCCCCATTGTCCGTCAAACGTGGGCTATTCTCCCACATTATCTGTAAAATTTAGAAATGTTCCCTCTCATTATCCGTCGAAAACGAAGACTGTTCCCCTACTTCGTCCGTAAAATGTACGCTGCTTCGCTCACACTGACCGTAAAATGTAGGCATTCTTCTCACACTGACCATCAAACGTAGGCTGTTCCCCCCCACATTATCGAGGCACAGCTTACATTCGACGGACAATGTGTAGAGATATTTCATGCATTTTTCTAGCAATCCGTTTTTGTAATTCATTCGAAGCGATAATGGAATGAGTTACTCGATAAGTATTAATAAGAAAATGTGATCCAAATTATATCATGTTTGGTCTCATTTTGATCAGAACAATCTCATCAATATGTTATAAACTTTTTCATACAGAAAAAGTTGAAAATAAAAAAGTTTAAGTGTCGTCTTTATTATAACATTTGTTACGCGGGTATTTAAATCTCTCGGTTGCCTCGACTCTCATTCCATCCTTCTCTTTTATTCGCTGTCCTTTTCTTTGTTCGGCAAACTTCAAAGGCGCGCTGCGAGGCTGGAAATGTAGTCTCGCCCAAACTGACTCTTTTCGATTCCAAGAGTCATCTTTCGATTTACTGTACCAACAGGGTCAATGTGGGAGGATTCACTGTACTATCCTTCCCGAGTAAAATGCCGTTTGAATCATGATAAAATTTGCAAAATTAAGAATTTTACTACTTAAGGCCTGAACCTACGCATAAGTCTGCAAAAACTCCTGTTTTGCCAAAAAAAAATATAAAATAGCTTCTGTTTTAATGAAAAATCTCGTTTTTTAACTTCACTGCCGCCATTTTACTGTTCAGTGCAGATTAGGGTCTTATAGAGTGCCAAATTTTCCATGATAGTTCATGATTCAATTCTTTATGGTCAGGATCACTGCGAAACCACAACGACTCCAGAAAAGGCGCCTACACATCAGTCGGCTGTAAAACCATCATATATAAGTATATGTTATTCAAAAAAATATTCTTTTACAGTTTATAGTATTAATAAACATTACCTAAAAGTACTATTCACAATACGTATTCATTTACTTGTAATTAATTCTCAAAGGAAGTTACATATTGACCAAATCTGACTGCCTAGTCCCCTCAAGTTCCACGTGTTAGACATTGTCTCTTGAAACAGATACGAAGGGTCTGGCACCAGGAACAGCAGACCCAAACTCTGGACAATAGTTTTCCATTGTAAAGCATCGATACCTTTCTCGACACTGCAAATGCTACATCTGTGGCGGAAAACGATTGTGAACGCACTTCAGGCGCGGACAAAGCTAACACCGGTATTTCCTATTCGGCCGGATTTCTTCCGTTGGAAATCAGTAAATTTGTAAGCGCAATATCTCGAAAATCACTAGAAGTCGGGTGTATACATTAGGGTTCAGTGAATTCGTCTTGAGAAGCACTATCAAATGACCTGAAGAAATATATGTAGTGCCATATAAAGAAACGAACTTGACCGTAATGTGTTTCTTAAAGTAATATTGTAAAAAAAATTTTATCTTCGCCAAAAAATATGCCCCCTCGTATCATGCAAATTCCATATAAAACATTTTTTGTCTCTTCAATTAGTTAGGCAACATGAGCTTGTAACAGATAAGGTGGGACACCCTGTATAAAAATGTCTTAATATTTTGGGGTTGATGGTGTTCTTTGAATATTATTTTAATGACTTACGTATACTCTGTCGCATTCAAAATCAGACTCGCTCCTGCAGCAAAGCGCACACGCTCTTATATACACACGCTCCGATCTTCACTTGTCATTCGCTTCTCCACGCGTCGCGTCGCGAAGATTCGCGAAGAATCGAGCAGATTCCGGAGTCTTCGAGAATCTCGATTCGCGACGCGCGTGTCACATGCATGCGTACGCATACACGTCCATTCTCGCTCCTTTGCTTAACATTCGCTCTATCTGGCTTGCATGTTCAATCGCTCTATCTGTTTCGCACGTTCAATCGCTCATTCTCAAACGTTCGATCCTTTTCTCACTATCGCTACAAACATATTGAAACAATTCAGAAGCGAAACTTGTGCGCAATGACGAATTAAAGATCGATTGTAAAACATTCAAATTTCGTTTCAAACTTGTATCACTTTTATCTAACCTTTTGTACCAGCATCATACTATTTTGGATATATTTCGTGTTACTATTGTGGAGTTGGTGGAAGCTTTTATGTGTATTTGTGCTAGCGTTTAGGCGAGGAGAAATTCGGCGCTTGACAGTTTCTTGTTTAGTCTTGAGGGCAGTCTAGATAGGCGGACTATTTAGACGTATGAATGAAAAGTGTGGAAGGATTGATGGGATGCGTGGTGTGAGAGGTGCGTGCGTTCTCAGAAGTCAAGTATCGAACGGATCGTGTGACTTTCTGGGAATGCATCTCCTCTGTATGAATCTGGTGTGGAAATGCGTGTGGAATGTGTGTGTGTGTGTGTGTGTGTATAGATTTTTGGGACCTCCGGGTCAGAGTGCAGAGGAGAACCGTTTGAGAAGTTGCGCGGAGAGCATTGCGTGGAGAGTATTGCGTGGAGAGTATTGCGTGGAGAGTTTTGCGTGGAGAGTTTTGCGTGGAGTCTGTTTGTGAGGAGATATATATTGTGCTGTTTTTACTATTTTAATATATATATATTAGTTTTATTATTTCAACTCACGACTCATAGTTTGTGTCATATTTTTGAATCCCACACTATCATTTCATTAATTTTCATTTTGATAAGAAAAGCCTCCCATTTCCTAAAGCGAACGAATGAATGGAGCCCGTAAGCGACTACAGCATCTCCAAGATCACAAAATTATTTAAGTCCTTTATCTTGATAGTTGATTAACAGTAGCTATTAATTGTAAAGAATTGTGTATTTTCTTTCCTCTGTACGGTACGCGCTTGATTGATATTCAAAACCAGAAGCTGCTCGACCACACACTACCATCCGTATTACGCTCGATAATACAGAGCAAACTGGAGAATCGCGTCAGGTGACACGGGCTACACAAATGCCATTGTTTAATTATATTAATCAATGTTTACTGTGCTTCTAGCAATATTCCAAGGGTACAATGTGAACAGGAACCGTATAGGCGATCTTCTGGACGTCATACATCTGTCATTGGACTCCGTCAATCCTGCGAATGACAAGCTGAAGGATATTCCAAACCCTATCTCTATAGGTCCAATAATAAATAAACATGAAAACAAGTCTCTGTGATCGTAATCTTATTCTCTGTAATTACATTGAACTGAATTTGATTATACTCGTTAGAATTACAGTTTATGTGCTGCAAATACAAATCTCAGTCGGATATGAATGTTTAAAAGATTGACTGCTAACAAAGTTTGTAAAGCCTTTAACAGCGGGCTACTTGGAAACGAGACGAACGCTGCGCGCGGGCGACTTGCAGCAGTACGTTTTCTCTCGAAACGATGGTTTCCATCGAAGCATGTAATTTAACGATCTTATCGCGCATCAGCTGGCACGTCTAATTAGAAGATTATTCAATTCGATGCGCAGAGCTTAGTGTTGATATTCTATTTCCGAATGTATATTTGTATGAGTCGAATTTCGAATAAATTCATATTTATTTTTAAGATATTTAAAAAATTGTAAAAAATTAAATATTAATTACTTAGTATAAATAGATGATATATTTAACTTATAAAGTATTTATCAAATTTAAACATTCTTGTTTGAGTGTCGAACAAATAGAGCAAGAGGTGTCTCCTGACGAAGGAAACGCGAAGATATTAACTTTCAAGTATCTGAGGCAACGTCTGACCCACTTGGTCTATTCTAACTAGACTGCGGAAGTTTATGCAAATGCATATTTTAGAGAAACGGATTAAACAAACGGGACTTTGACAGAAATGTGTTTCGTCATTAGAGGATTTCAAAAATGTAGGCGGCAGCCGCTCAGTGTGTTGAATTTAGGGAGATTAAATTGGCAGTGGGTTGGATAGCTTAGTTGGGATAGCACCCGCCCGGAAAGCGGAAGGTCCCGGGTTCGATTCTCCCGGTCCAGTCCACCCAATTTTTTCTCCCTTACAAAAATATATTTTTTTATTTTGCATATTGCATGAATCTTACATATTGTGCGTGTATCTTGCATATTATGCATATTCCTTATATTTCTTGCATGTATGGAATTTGTTAACAAATTAGCTCGAGTTTCTGTTAAAACTTGCTCAATTTCATCGTTGTAAACTAAATAACTGTGATTTTGTTGTGTCGACTATCTATCGCCGTGGCATCAACCGGTGCCGCTGCTGTGTGATTAGTGGCTGCTACCGCGAAATTAAAAAGTGATACCGATTTTGTGTCAGCGACTACCATCGCTTTGACCTGACTACATGGGGTCATATTTACCCTTTGGCTGCGATTGGTGCCTGTAGGCGCTTGACAAAGCTGCTCCACGTGTACTGTCGACGCCTACAGGCGTTGCGTGCAATGGCACAATACGTACTACTGCAGCTCGGCCGGACACAGAGTACCTCTCGTTTTCAAGTAGTCCGCAGTCAAAGGGTTAATTTATCACTTTCTACTACACTGAATAACCTCATATAGTAGGTCGTTGAATTCGTCTACAAAAAAAACGCTAATACATTACGAATAAAAAAATATAGAATCCAATTTAAAAAAATTAATTTTGCCTTGAAATCTCCCCCACTACTCCACCTACGGAAAAAATATTTATACCACGTAATATCTCCCTTATACCAAACAACTTTTGTGAAAACATTTTTTTGATAGTTTCAGTTCCTCATAAGATATTCCACCGTTTCCAGTTAAAAAAAAACACCCTGTATAAGTATATATATATAGTACAATAATTTAATGGTAATACGGTTTAATAGTATAGTTGCGAACATGTTTAAATGTTCAATATTCATGTTATACTGGGTTTTGTATGTTAAAAACTATAATAATTTAATGGTATAATATGATATTTATAACAATTATTTTTTATAACAGAGTGTATGATGCACATATGTTAAATACATTGATTAAACACAATTGTACGAATTTTCTAGTCCCTACGCCAATGTGTATTTATGAAATGTAACCTGCATACATCTTGCTATATTCTGCATATTCGCTTCATGTCGTAACTGCATAAACTTCCGCAGTCTACTCATTAGTTAACTAGCACCGATCTCCCCTATTTGTAACAAGATTTGAATAAGGCACGCGTTTCGAACTTCTGTTTCGTACGTAATCGAATGTACGAATGAAAAATCAGGACGTCTACGAGATAATCCATTTAGCACTCTGAGTGCCATGACGTCCAAATAGGGAATCTAGTTACAATTACATTCAATCGTTATTTATTGGATCTAATAGAGATCCTATTAGCTATACTAACAGAAAAATGATCAGACACTAATAATATTGATTACGAAGATAGTAATTTGAGAACGTACTCAGTTTTTATAATAATTTAGAAACTTTGTTATGTCCAGCTAATACAGCGTGGCAGTCAGAGTGTCTTTTTACTGTTCATACAAAGAAAAAAAAATATCAATTTTTTAAAAATTACCCTCAACCCACTCACGATGGGTTCAAAAATTACCCTCAACCCACTCACGATGGGTTCAAAAATTACCCTCAACCCACCCACTAACAAAATACAATCCACATTCTTTTAAATTACTGTAGTATTCAACAAAACTTATACATTACATTCTTTTTCATAATAGATCACTAGACTACGTTGCACATTTGTACAATTTAACATACACCATATACCTGAAAACTGCACATTTAAAACCGTGAGAAATAAAAAAGTACATTTTTTAAACATTCGTAGATGAAAACACAGTTAATTCCTATAATTGCATTAATATAAAAAATACTGAACTCCAGAAATGTATGTTGTTATAAACGTCCTCAGTTTATAGATTACCATACCGTCCGTGCAATCTAATTTATTATTCATATTTTCCAAACAAAGCCCCGAAGAAAAGCCGATGTGACCCATATAAAAGTTGCGGTACAACTATAGTATTTTTTCCATTAAAATATGGATGTAGAACAGGTGATTCGGGAAGCTAGATGTGTGTGATCAGCTGCTTCCGGTCCCGCGAATCGTCCGCCTTGCAGCAGACACCAAGCCCTGCAACTGGTTGCATTCAAGCACAAATGCACGACGGGGATGTGGCATGAAGTGGTAGCTCGACCACCATAGGCAGCAACCCCCACCTGTGGACTGCACAGGGTGAGATGTATAGGTGTAGATCTCGACCAGGAATGCGTCTGCGCCCGATCCGGCGAACGTTTATATATCACGGCAACGCTTGTCCTCGAGGAAAGCTGCGAACTGGTTCTGCTACCGATGCACCTGCAATTCGTTTCCGTCAACGATACCTTGACGCTACTTCGCATTTGGCAAGAGAGGAGAGAGACACGGGGGCCTATAGGCGTCAACTCGTGACCTTCATCAACAGATGGTTCCAGCGATTTAACTCGCAGGTACTGTGCTTTTTCGAATCTCGATTCTACTAGTTTTAGATTAATTTGGCTTATCCGGGGAAGCTTTGTAGTGTAATTGTGATGATGATTTGCGATAGAAACTAGGGTGTTTCGAAATAGGTTTACTGTTTCAAGTTCGTTTGTTCGTTAACGTTCCATTGTTGAATTTATTGTAATCGAGGGAAAATTCCTTCATCGACAAATTTTCGTGAACATTCTGTTATAGGTAGCTTTCGATTTGTATGCATCTTTCTCATTTAAATTTTAAAAAGGTAGCCTTCAAATTTTTTGGTTAATTTACTGTTTGGATCTTTCTTTATTGCTTCTTTGTTTTATTTTCGATTATCCGTTTGTTTTAGTGATTTTATTTTAGAATGGAAATATGATGGAAATTAAATTGTAAATGATACAGAAATTGAGTGCAGTTAAATTATAACAATTGAGTTCAATTCTAAATTCACACATAACCGATATATATGCAAATTGGTAAATTGAAATTAAAAAATTTCATTAACACACCGTGGAAGTTCACATACTATAGAAAACTACTTTTTATGAATTAAATGACATGTTAGATATCATTCATCTAGTTTCTGAAGTTAAAATATATTTTTAAAGTAGAATAAAAATTTCTTCCAGACGTGATCATTATTACATTATTGTTAGTATACTCTGTCACCGATAGAACAGTATTTTACTGTAATCCCAATTGTTTAGCATCAAAATAAAATAATCCTTTTCGCATTAAACATTCTGAGCTTCGGAACGTTTGAAAATCCTGCTTGAGCAAGGTCAGGTCAGTAGCAATGTCATTCGATCGGTATGTAGAAAACAATGACTCAACACCTAAATTCTTTGAGTACTGATCGCAGCTTAAACACGCATCGATCACAATAATTAGTGGATCATTTATTCAAATGACTTATTATTGATTAAAGTGACAGATACTATAAACGCTCCATATATTACATATAATAAATATGGATGGTAAAATATAGGATATAGAACGTATCTATCATCACTGAAACTAGATAGATCATTCAAAATTATTAAAACCTCTGCGTCTCTAATAATTTTGAGCAATGTGTAACGAATCAAGGATCATACAGAAGCGCCTTAGAATTTACTTCCTAAAGTCCTAGATTCAAATCCTTGCGATCGTGCGTTCAACATTCAAATCGATTAACACTCTGGCTGCCACGCTGTATTTATTGAAAATCGCAAACTTTTGAAAGTTGTACACAAAATGAATGCAAGTTCAAACTATACCCTTTTATAAGCAATGACATTGATAATTTTCATCATTTTTTACTAGTTCTACTGGACTTTGTCAGATCTGTTCTTTCAATACTACACATATTCAAATAAACAACGGTTCAATCCAAGTGTCACGCATAAACGGATTACGTGGCAATCAAAGTGCTAATGGAGCCTCCAGTGTAGGTCCTACACGATTGATACCAACGAAATCACTTTAGGAAAATGAAAATGACCCTCTGGACATCGGAATAAGGGTCTAGCCGAATAAGATGGTCAAAAGTGCCCCTAAACCAAATTCGGTTTGGGATGGGCCATTCGATAGCTTATCAAAAAAAAAACAAATTGTACCAAGTTTCAACTTTGTATTTCGACTTGGGAGGTAGTAAACGGGACAAATTGAAAATCACATTTTTGTGCAATTTCTCCTATACTATTTCATGAACTATTTTAAAAAAAATCAGGTTCGTTTCAGATACCGACCCACATATTACAGAACGTCTTCAGATTTTTAAATTGAAAATCCAAGGCGTAAAAAATAAAAAACGCAAAAAAAAATGCTGAAAAATGCCGGTTTTGTGTCGAAGTAGTCGCGGAACCACATTTATATTTTTACTGTAAGTACATATTATTGATACGAATATTCTGAATTTTTTTCAGATTTTTCGGTTTGGTGCGCCGTAGTTAAAAAAATTAAAAACCGATCTTTTCGTAGTCTTTTACGTGTCAGAGTAACTTATACGCCGAACTTCTGCACGTTCTTTCTCAGATAAGTGTATTATGCGAATCTTCAATGTCTGTACGTATAGCAAAACATCATAGGAATTAAGTAAAACTAAATAAATCCAACAAATTAAAATTATGTCGAGCGGTCACGTGATCGAAGTGCTTCGTTTGTTCAACGACAGCAACGACAAATTAAAAAGCAAATATCATTTCGACGATAAAATCATCGAGTTGCTCAAGACCTCAATGACACGCGTCGAGGACGAGTGTCCACTGATCGTTCGAACTTTTGATGCGGAAAAGAAAAGCCACGCGTTTTATATGATTTACAATGCTACCGATGAATCTGTCGACGAAACACTTTACGTTCTGTTGGTTTTGTTACGCAACATTTTCCACAGATTATGTATAGATTGCATGACTATTCGGGAGACTCGTCGTGCGTTTCAACCATTGAATTGTTGCTTGTTTTTAGAAATGATCAGAAATGTCTTTCGCGACAGTCACATCACGGTGACCGTAATGGGTTTCAAAAGTCACCGATTCTGTTGTAGTCGATGAATGATCTTCGATAGATCTTGATCGCAAGAATCATGTATACTTTATTATTTTGACAAAAGTGTAATCTATGAAATATGATATTTAATATTATTCTTATTATTGATATTCATACAGACGTATAACTCCCGGCAGTCTCTTATTTGTTGATAAAAAAATTATGAATTCGTTATTTCAATGTACAAGGTTCAAGCTGAATTTCGATATACTATTTAATTGTCCCTCAGAAGTAATAATCCAGTACATACAATTTCTTCTAGATCTAAAGCATTATTGATTTCTTGATTCATGTTTACCGAGAACTCGTGATACTTTCTTCTTTGCCTTGATGAGTAGAATATCTGTTACTTGTACCAAAGTTAAGACCACAATTTCAGATAATCCTGTACATATAATTCTGATTCGATTTCCAATTTTTAATGTTGAAAATCGTACAAGAATTATTAGTTATTTAATTTAATGAAATTTGAACGTATAATACTGTATTTAATATGTAAGCTATTAAAAATTATACATTCATCGTTCAAATATGCTTTCCGATTTTCATTCTTTCATAAAATATGGTAAGATCGTATTTTTCAGGTCAGTCTTATAAACGCTCTACAATATTTGCTCATAAAACTGTGGGCCTGTTTTTAAATATACTGCAATATAATATTTCCTCTATTCCTATCTCTCTTCTAAATATGCAAACTGAGGTATCACTGTTCACATTGTTTCTTAAATTGTTCAGAAGATACCGACCCTTTATAACAATCCGTTAGCCAGCACTTGAGAGGAATAAAGAAGGCATTAATATGCAGTATTCTCTAATGAAAAATGAACTCTTCAATATGTGTTTGTTCTATCATTTTGCGAACATGTATAATGTATTTGTAAGATTTTTCTGATCATATGAAACCAAATATGAAGTAATTTAGTATGAAGAAGGTACGGTAGGAAGATTGCAACAGAGATAGCTAATATAATAACTACGGTGACCACACGTCCTTTATTTAAGAGGACAGTCCTTTATTTTACTGCTCTGTCCTTTAGATTTATTGTTCTTCTAAAATGACCATTTTATCCTTTATTTTGTGAATTGAAATAGTAAATTGAACATTGGCACGCAGCACACGGCTCATAGAAACATGAAACTGTCATTTCACATTTTAAACATCGTTGAAGTTTGCTTATGTTTCCCTGGATCTAATGCCCCCACTGAACGAGTATTTTCATTAGTGAACAATATGTAGACCAGTGAAAAACCCAATTAGAAATCGAAACATTGAAAGCATGCATTTATACCAAATGCAGCTTTGACACGAACTGTGTTAGGGTTTGGTCGAGCCCTGTTTATTGCACTGCGTGCCGTCTAATTTCTGCAATGAAGGACCACCCAAGTTGAACGGCTTGGGACCGTATATTGAAGTGACACGTTTGCGTTTGAATCTGTTTAATCAAAGAATAGTGCACATAACAAAACAACACGGAATGGCTTTGAGTCAACCTCTCAAGATCCTTGCTCGAACCCGACTGCCGCCAAAGCTCTTCCTCGAGCCCTGCGACGGTTTTTCGATGAACGCGTGATGTCAGAAACAAAAGACTCGCAGGTGATCGAGAATCGTCGACCTCTTCGACGAACAGCTTCAACGGCTACATACATTGTTGTCTCTCGTCGCGCAATCGGCAACCGTTGGCTGTTGCCGGCCTACGACACACCTATGTCCGTACAAATGCCTACAAATGATTGACTCTCTAACAAACTGTATACAGTTTTATGAATTTTTAAAACACAAACCTGATTTATTGAAGAAAGTTCACTCTTGTGAAAAGTATCAAAATTAATTTTTTTTTTAAACATGAAACAATTTCTGACTTGTCCTTCATTTTCTCCAAAAAAATATGGTCACCGTAATAATAATATATTTCTTTAAAGCTCGACGTATAATACGATTGCATACGTTTTGTCGAAGTATGGCCTTTTTCTCATCGATTGTTGGGGTCAAGGCTCTCGAGAAGCTCGTCCTTTTTTTAAACAAATGCCGTTCACGGAAAGGTGATGCACCTGAAAGCAAAAATCGATGTGGCTCAAGATATTTTGCAAGTAGAGCTCGCCAAACGCGGTCTGCACTCTTTGACGAACCTTTATCAATTTTTCAGCACTTGCAAAACCATGTATGCCAATATTCCCATGTAAAAGCAGATGGGTAGTCGTTTATAAGATGTTAACAATTAAAATTAACGCTTAACATTCTTGACACTTAAACTTTAAACGTTTTTATGCTATTCTGAAACTGTAAACGTGGGTCTCTCATGTTTGATGCAGTTTTCAATGGGTAATAGTTTTTAAAAAAATCTACAAAAATTCATATAACATCTTTAAACATTCGAAATTAAGATTATCATAGAAGTTAACTTTTTTAGGCGGGAAAAAAAGGTTTTCTACCTACTAGCTTGCGAGAAACCCAAACCGTTCGAACTAGCCCCGACTTGAAATACCCACGTTTAGAAATAACGACGTTTATTAGAATATTAACGTATGTTTGGAGAGTAGTCATTTAGTGTGTCCCGTACGAATGACATTTAAAAAATACGTGAACGTTCTTTGTTGACATACGTTGAAAAAACAATTAAAACATAAAAAAAAGTTAGCTTACGGAGTAAAAGTAATGAAGAAAAAGTAAACGTGCATCAGGGACTTGAAGTCACCCTAAAAAAAACGTTGCTAGAATTTCGCAGTTCGGCGCTGAACCGCTTCATCAGTTATTCTTTTTAAGATTCATGTTGGACAAACTATTTTCGATTATTTTCCGTGTTGTTGAGGAAAAATATTCAAAATGGTTTACTCAAGATGAATGTGCTGTACATACATTCTATATAAACAAATGGTATTTCATGAGAATATTATTAATAGATAGATGAAGTTTTCCCAGTTAAAATGAGTCCAAACACGATTTCATTCGGACTATTTGTTATCAGAGACATTCCGACTATCGAATCTTGTCTTATGCAAAATTTTAATAACAAATGAACCGAATGACATCGTGTTTGGATTCATTTTCATTGAACAAAACCTCACCCATTCATCTGTACTATTTTCATCAATGTATTATAAGAAATAGAAAAATTTTATTTTTCGTTATACGATGACTCATTTGCGTCAATGAAAAAACTGTTTGGTGGCGGCCGACTGAAATCTTGCCGGTGCTCTATCTCTTTCCATCCCAGGGAGGGATGACAACTTGCCCTAGGACGGTTGGCCGAAAATTCTCGGTCCTGAATGCTCCTTCAGGCAAGCGTGGAACTCTGTTCTGACTTTGGAAAATCTGTAGCAAAAAGCGAATTCTGCTTCAATACAAACATTTGAGTATAGCTCGTACGTGGGCCGAACATGTGAAAGTCGGGCACACGAAGAACAAAGTGAGACGAAGTATCATACTTTGATGTCTCTGTCAGAATGATTTTCGCGTAAGGGTATGTACGTTTATGCTGGAGCTGCGATAGAAGCTATAAGATCGTCGATCAGAGCGGCGATAAAAGCTGCTCAAAAATATCTTTGTTTGGTGTGTTTACAGTGGAGCTGTGATAATAGTACAGTTTCAGTCGTTTAAGATTTTGCAAAGATGAACCATTTAAACATGGGTGATTCTGAATAAGAATTATTATTATCTTCAAGTTCCGCAAAATGGTACATCGGAAAAAGTCTACGCAGTAAACATAAACATTGTGTGCATAAATGAATATTTATGCTTACGTGTTGTATTTAATTTAACGACTACTTCATCCCCTAACTTATCTAAAACAAATCTGTTATGGTGATTTGTATCTTTCTGACCCCATAAAGGAGATCTAATAAACACTTCGCTTATTAATTTGTCTATATCCATCCCCAATAAGGTTATATACTTTTATCAACTCTATTATTTAAAGCCAATCCTACCTCATTTAACAAGCGATACCAATGTTTCCCTGCATCATTGTCGATAAGCTTCGCTAGCATTGGTGTGAGTACCCTATTGACCCGTTCAACTTGCCCGTTTGCTTGTGGTGAACCAGTGGCGATCAGCTGGTGTTGTACATCATTCTCAGATAAGAATTCCCGGAACTCTTCTGAGGTATACGCGGTGCCTCGATCAGAAACAATAATTCGTGGACGGCTATAACTATTAAAATAATCATTTAAACATTTTACCACTTCTGCGCTAGATGTAGTTTTCGTAGCATAAAGACAAACATATTTTGTAAAAGCATCGACGACTAAAAATACATACTGTTTAATAAGGCGTTTCTTGTCTACCGGACCATAGTGGTCTATCTGTAATGTTTGAAAGGGTGCATTTCCCTTAGGCACACTGTGCAAGTATCCTTCCTTCTTTCCCGAGTTAGGTGAAAATACAATACACTTTAAATAGTTTTTTACATATTTTTCGACGTTTTCCTTCATTTTAGGAAACCAATAATTACACGTTACGGTATTGATGGTTTTTTCAATACCGATATGACCTAGTTCATCCTGGTATCGACGTAAGACATTCATTTCCATCGCTTCCGGAACATAAAATAACAATAACCCATTTTTTTTCCTTATAAACCAAGCCATTTCGCATTTCAAATTGTCGATCTTCGTGTTTCTCTAAGTTGTTTCGGATATGACATATTTTAATATTCTGGTTTTGACAAATAGAAAGATTAAATTCTAAAGTGTTATCCTCAATTATCATAATATTAGTTGTTCTACTGAGGGCATCTACATGTTGCATTTTTGTGCCTACACGATGCTCTACCTCATAATCGTAATTTTAAGCGATTGACAGTCCGTGACAATTTTAAATTTCATACCATGAACATACACTCGAAATCGTGGCAAGGCATAAATGATAGCTAGGGTCTCCAACTCGAGCTGTGATAGTGGCTCTCAACTTCAGTGGTTCCCTTAGAAAAATAGAAGATTGCGTGAAGTTTTAAATCTGATTTGCGCTGCATCAATATCGCGCCAAATCCTACTGAACTTGTATCGCAATGTAATACAGTCGGATCATGTGGACTATAAATAGCCAACATAGGTGCTTCTTTAATTTATGTTTAATCGTCTCAAACGCTTCTAATTCTTTTGCACCGAACGTAAATGTAACTCCAGACTTCAAGAAATCATTTAATGGTTTTGCCAAAATTGCAAAATTTTCAATAAACTTACGAAAATAGGAACTTAAGCCAATGAAACTATGTAATTCTTTAATATTTCTAGGAATTGGAAAATTACCCCCTGCGCTATTCCGTCACCCGTAGGTTGTATACCATTGCCCGTAATCAAATAACCCAAATAATCGATGCTGGTAGAAGCAAATTTGCATTTGTCTAGTCTAAGTTCCATTTTACTGCGCACTAACACTCGAAAGAGCAATTTCAAAACTTTTAAATGATATTCCAGCGTTTCGGTAATACAGTAAATCCTCCCACATTGACCCTGTTGGTGCTACGCTCACACTGTCCACTATGCTATTCCTACGCCTATGGCACAGTCAGTTAAGCGTGTGATTTGTGTAATGCGATACGCGGCGGCGGTTCTTTTGACGACAGTTCACAGCTTAGCAGTGCATAACACAATAACATAACTTTTTTAATTTTACTTTTTTTTATCTGAACATTTGTTTAACATATTTGTAAGATTTTTCCGATTAAAATGACATCAAACGATATAATTTGGACCACATTTACTTACTTCATACTTATTGTATAACTCATTTTACTCCATTATCGTCTTGATTACATTACAAAAATGGATTGTTAGTCATGTTTGAAATAAGAATAGTATAATATTTCTAATACACTATACATTACAGAACTGTAAAGTAGTAAAATATTTTACATTAAGTTATCTTTACAATGAGATGATACATATGTATACATATAAATATGTAATTGACTTTACACACAAAAAGTTTTGGGTCACTTAACGTGGCTGAAAAATTTGTCGAGTTTCAAATAGCCCGTGATGGGGGGGGGGGGGGGGGGGGGGGGGGTCAACATTTTGTTGGTTTCGAATTTGTTTAAAAAATACGGACCTTTGAATTTTCCAATTCTTGCCTACTTTCACGAAAGCAGACTAATATGTTTGAACTTAAAAATTAATTTTGTAATATTCAAAATTATAAACAAAATTTTCGAAGGATCGGTGTCATTTTTCTTTAACACGTATGACTTAACTTGCTTGCACATGGCACGTGCAGCCAAAGGACAATGTAAAAAATACGCAACTTTTGGTACTCTTCACCAAAGAAAAATTCATTCACAATATGATTCTACACGTTCCAAGGAATCAAAAAGTAATTTTGTCAAAAATAATAGAAAAGTTGTGAAAAATGAAAAAAAAAGTTGAAAAATTTTTAAACTTCCGAAAATTTTGCTGAGTCGCAAAAGGTAATTGTTATTCGGTACATATGTAGTCTTAAACAGGCTGTACTTCCACATCCGCCAAACGTGGGCTGTTCCCCCACGTCCGTAAAATGTAGGCTTGCTTCTCTCACACTGTCCGCAAAGTGTAGGCATGATTCTCACACTGACCATCAAACGTAGGCTGTTCCCCCACATTATCTAGGCACAGCTTACATTCGACGGACAATGTGTAGAGATATTTCATGCATTTTTCTAGCAATCCGTTTTTGTAATTCATTCGAAGCGATAATGGAATGAGTTACTCGATAAGTATTAATAAGAAAATGTGATCCAAATTATATCATGTTTGGTCTCATTTTGATCAGAACAATCTCATCAATATGTTATAAACTTTTTCATACAGAAAAAGTTAAAAATGAAAAAGTTGAAGTGTCGTCTTCATTATAACGTTTGGTACGCGGGTTTTTAAATCTCTCGGTTGCCTCGACTCTAATTCCATCCTTCTCTGTTACTCGCTGTCTTTTTCTTTGTTCGGCGAACTTCAAAGGCGAGCTGCGGAACTGGAAATGTAGTCTCGGTGTTCTCCTACTGTCCCATTTCGATTCCGAGCTGAGGGACAGTAGGGGAGACATTACTGTACACCCAAACAGTTCCTATTCGATTCTGAGCTGTGGGCCAATGTGGGAAGCTTTACTGCATTAGTAACGTCTGTATACATCTGTATATAACGCCGTTTACGCAGTTTCAATGTATGGTACTGAAAGTTTTTTATTAATATCTCGGAAACTAATAAATACCCGAAGATAAAATTTTAGATTTAGGGCACACGTCCCCTCCCCACCACCCCCGTAAATTTCAAGTCAATCGGCAACATGGACCTTTCGGAAGAACAGCCCGATGACTCATTTGCGTCGACGGAAAAACTCTTTGGCGGCGGCCGACTGAAACCTCGCGGATGCTCTATCTCTCTCCCTTCCAGATTATCGCTTTTCGAGCTACGCTCGTAAATATTGTGCTGGAGGAGGTAATGAAAACTGGTCCTAAAACAGCTCTCTGAATTTGCTCGGTCCCGAATGCGAGTTCAGACAGCCGGGGAACTCTGTACATTTAAATTGAAGCTCAGGCGAACGACGATTGACTCTTTTTCTGAACGCGTCCCCACATCGGCCCGCGACGGTTTGTTTTTAATCCGACGTTGCCTAATCTCGTCCGCAAAAACGTTTACTATTCGTCGGCATCCTTCATATATTTCCTACGCCTGTTTGTAAATAAAATATTTAAGCAGTTACAAGCTGGCCATCCTTTACGTGAGTCCCGTACCTACAATAACTATCGAAAAATTTTCGATTCTGTAATATCCTGGCAGGATCGCCAATTTGTAAATTGGGAAAAATGGTGAGGATCGACAAAATAAATGAATTTCGCCGACGATCTCCTTATTTTGAACGAAATAAAGATTTTAGTTGAAAGTACACATAGTTTTTATTTTATGGCTTTATTCGACAATGGAGACTAATATCGTCGAACAGGGTAAAATCACTATGTATGAACTAAAATAGTACTCTATTAGTCTCTTGTAATTCTACTCGTAGAAGTAAAAGGTTCAAGAAAACGGAACAATACCTCGTTTGACTAACTGCACAATATTACTATTATTCAGCTCTTAGAATGGTCTATACAAAGAAGCTGTGGACCAGAAGAGAGTCCGGTGACTCGTAACAATGCGATAAAAAGTGGGCGCTACACAGGCGCGTTTTTAAGTCCAAACGGCATTATAGTGAACTCATAATGACCCAAAGGGATCGTAAAAGCGGTTTTTTGTATGACGCTAGGTCGACTGTTGTAAAATATTTCGAGTGCCCCAATTGATCCAGAATGTCATCTATGTTGGGAAATGGGTAAGCGTCGCCTATAGTAACATTATTTAATTTCCTATAATCGATTACAACTTTCCACTTTTGTTTACCGAAGGCGCCTGTTTTTTTTTTTTTAGACAATCCACAAAGGAGATGACCACGAGGAAATGGATGGTTGAATTATACCTTGGTCTAGCATTTCCTCTATTTGTTTATGGACTTCGGGTTTATGAATTTTGGAATATCTGTATGATTTTGTATACATGGTAGTTTCATCGATAACGTTAATTTTGTGTTCGATGGTATTTGTGGATGTTAGCTTATCACAGGGGAAATGAAATATCTCTTAGTGCGGAGTACAAATATTGTAGTTAAAAGAAATGTATAAACGGATTGTATATTTAATAACAGAAAACGGTTAAGTTAATGAAACTGTTACGTCTCAGTGCGTTTGAATTTGCGCGCCAACTATCAACAGGTGGCGGCAACAGCGAGATGACGTAACCGTGATTGATCCGCCTTTTGGGTCAGTTGACAGTCGTCGGCTTCATGCGGGGACAAAATGGAAAGAAAATTTAAATAAATAAAAATAGTTATTTTATGCTAGTGCGTTGGTGTATTTTCGTGACTTCGTGTAGGTGCTGAACGGGGGACAATGACCTTCCTCGACTACACGATTGTCCGCGTGGTTATGTGTCTCGAGCGAGCTGGACGTGGCCTTTGACCAAAGAGTAGATACAGCAAGAGGCAACACTCCGAGCGGCACCTTTGAAGTAG
Source organism: Macropis europaea (assembly GCA_916610135.2). NCBI lineage: Eukaryota > Metazoa > Arthropoda > Insecta > Hymenoptera > Melittidae > Macropis > Macropis europaea. The sequence goes on from CAKAJE020002150.1 coordinate 37,718, forward strand.
ACAGATTTGCTGGCCCTTTAAATTGAAAGTGTAGGCAAGCGGGAAATTTAAATCATCTGGATTTAAAATATCTTTATTTCACGTAAACCTCGGAACTCTATTTGTGTCATAAATTTTCTACATGTTGCTAAAATTGGCTTTCGAAGTATTTACACCACCCTTGCAAGATTACAAATTTGTACATAATTCAAATAAATTATTTCCTATACTCTTATGGGGTTAAAGAAATGCCGCATTTGGAAAAAATATAGTTTCTAAGGAAAGCAAGAAATTATAAAAACTTTCATGGGACTTTCTTAATGCACCATATGTGTGCCATATGCTTTAAAATGTATAAATAAATTACTTTCATCTAACTATTCATTGTCTGTAGAAAATATTTTGTATATCTGGCAAGAATGCATTTTCAAACATTTATGTAACAAATATTCAGCAATATACTTGAAAGTATTTTCGTCTGGTAAAGTTTGTTGCTGGTCATCACAGTTTTCTACCTGAAAAGATTCACGAGCAGTTGCAACGAATTTGTTAATATATTATCAAAATCATCCATACAATTCATAAATTTTGAACGGAAATAGTTGGCTAAGAATAATTTCTTAAATGCCCTTGCAAACTGGGTTGCTATTGGATTTACAACATTTCCACTTTGTTGTTTGACACACCGGCGATCAGAATAGTTGTCAACTCCACTCCTGCCTCCCAAGAGCTGCTACGAGAAACATCCCCATATATGTTTGGAGGTTCTGTGGCACGGACTACAGCGAAACTGAGCACCACGCGCGCGTGGCTGTTCTGTCAGTCATCGACACGTTTAAATTTCTGTCTTCTGATTTCGTAAAATTTCTTCGGTTTTCACACCGATAATAATGCCAATGCAGAAATAGTGTTAACACGAAAATAATATCATATACAATATTCATAAAATCTAAATAAATAGTGCTACAAAATGCCCAGTTACATAAGTATCCAACTATTTTTATTATTGCGATGAAGAAACGGATGCGTGGGAAAAATACATTTTGTAGCACTATTTATTTGGAGTTTATGAATATTATTTATAATATTGTATTCGTGTTAATATCATGTTTGCATTAACATTATTATCGGTGTTAAAGTCGAAGAAATTTGGTAAGATCAGAAATCAGAAATTTAATCGAACTGAGAACTGTCAGAATGGCCACGTGCACCTGGCGCTCAGTGGCGCTGTGGTCACGTCACAGAACCTCGCATGATAGATGGGGATACTGTTTTTTCGTAGCAGCTCTTGGGAGGCAGGAGTGGGGTTGACAAATGTCCTGATCGCCGGTGTATCTCCATTTGCTTTGCTTTGGCGTTGGTTTAACTG
>CAKAJE020002151.1:0-7500 GCA_916610135.2 Macropis europaea
GGTATCTTGTGTGAAACTAACAGAAGATTGTCTTTCATCATCTAATTAAAAGTCTTTATTATTTTCAATTACTGGTCCTAAATTAAGCACTAAACCACCCTTGCCCCACGGTGTATTACTTTTTGTTGGAATCGAAGAGGCGGAAGAAGAATCTTCCTCCTCCAAGTTGTTAGTAGTTTTGCAAGTACATTGTCCTTTGTTATGCCTTGCAGACATTTCTCGAACAAAAATACGTGCAATGAATTTAAAAAAAAATAACAGGCCAAGTATTACATATATATATTGTACAAAGATTAACCTTAAAGAGAAGTACTGATAATAAAAGATTGACAGTAGAAGCGCGTTTCGGTGCAACATGAATACAGCACATAGTTCAAATACAAGAAAATCGTGCCCCACGACTGCAATCTATTAACATTGTTTGTTACACTTGACCGTTAACATGCATACAGTGGGACAGATAAACTGTAGCCCAACAGTTTCATTTTGTTAACGGTATATTTGAAGAGGAAAGGGTTCGATGATGATAAAATACATGACTCGGAAACGCAAAATTGAGTTGACTCTGTGACATTGACGTATCTGTCGGACATCATAAATAGAGCGAAAGGAAGCGAGTGTATGTTCTCAAAGGGCATTGCAACACGAAAGTTCTTCGGTAGTCCTTCGAATTTTAAAATAAAGCAACGCGTGTACAAAGAATCAATGGAATCTGGCACGGACTCAAAGTGTCGTGCATCAAAACATCGGAACGACAGCGATACGTACAGTATAGGAACGTTCGTGTTCCACTGTTCGGGTGACGTGAAACGGTGTACGGAAATATTTCACGATGCCAGCTGACGATCTGCTTTATGAAATGAGCGAATCAACGGTACCGAACGCTTTCGAACTGATCCGTTCGAGCGTACGCGAGGAATTGATCGTCGTAAAATGTATACAACGTAACGTCACCCCGTCACCAACTATCTGTCAATCGTTGAACATCCGTCATCGTCGAGTATGGCATGGAAAATTCGTCGAACTCACCGAGAAATATATGTCCGGCAGCGATGGAAGAGCGGTCTCGTACCCTTTTCTCTCAAAACGATCGTAAACCCCGCGGTTCTCCAACAACGCGTCAGACACCGCGACCACGTCCTGTGACTGACTGAAATTGAAGGTGACCTTTATTCTTGCTCCTCTAACAAGTCCCCACCACTCATTCCGAATACTACTCGCGTCTCCCACTCTACGCACGAATCAAATTTAGAAAACCGCCGTAGATGGTGTTAGTGATACCTCCGCCAGCCAATCGCGGGCCTCTGTCGCTCCCCCTAACTTCCCGGAAACCAGATCTTCTCAACGAACAATTTCAAAGCGATTTCACGCTTTTTCTTCCGCGGTTAAGTAACAACGAAACGTAACAATGGATATGCGTGTACGTGTAAAAGATAGCGCGAGTCGTTTTAGCCGCGGATTCTCTATGCTTTGAGACATGTAAACTGACAATGTGAGGGATTCGAATTCGAACGAAAGCGCGCCACCGCGCAATGCTCGTCAGACATAGCAATCTATTGACACACGGTTATTGGAAGTTAAATCAATTCGCTGCTAATAATAATAATCGGAGACGAGTCGAACGATGTCGCAGACGTGAATAGTTTTACGTTTCCGCTCCCCGCGTTTCATACTTTGTTATTTTTATCATGGAGGAGTTCCAATCACAAAGAATGCCGGAATTTCCGTGAAAAGAATTTTCCTGTCCCAAACATTTACGTAATAATAAATTCATCGCTTCGGACTTACCTCATTCGATTCTGTCGTCGAGCACAACGTGCGATTAGTTAGCCCGCTATCAGTCAAATGACCAAAAAGTTTGATCTTTAAACGGCGATATTGAAAGCAGCAAAAATACAATAATTAGTGTCGCGCGAAAACACGCGAGTCGAAGATCAATGGTCTAATCTTATCGTCGTGAGGCGCGGCAGCCTAGGAATTCATTTCGTGTGCCATTTTTCCAAAGGAACACGTGGAACGGAGCAATATATACGTGTCGCCGGTCTCGTGTCTGATCGAACTCTTGGAAAGACATGCCTCGAGGATTCGTTTGATCTCGCGTGAGAGAACGAAAAGGCTTTCACGCACACCGATAAAATCCTAGAAGCATTTCGCTCGAGCTCTGATCGACGTTAACGGCAGGCAAACATCGATCGAGGTGGCCGCGTCGATCAGGAGCAAGGTCTACAGGACGGGCAGCGGTGTGCCTGGATTCGTGGAAGAGAATGAGTTTGCCTCGCGAAGAAAGTTGCCGTTATGCCATCAGCTGTTTCGTCAGACGATTTCATTGTACGACCGAACGTCGCATTCCTGGCGAAACGCATGTTACGGTGAATCCTCCCACACTGACCCTGTTGGTACTACGCTCACACTGACCCTATTGCTATTCCTACGCCTATGGCGCAGTCAGTCAAGCGTGTGATTCGTGTAATGCGATGCGCGGCGGCGGTTCTTTTATCTGAAAATTTGTTTAACATATTGGTGAGATTTTTCCGATTAAAATGACATCAAACACGATATACTTTGGTCCACATTTACTTATTTCATACTTATTGTATAACTCATTTTACTCCATTATCGCCTTGATATACATTACAAAAATGAGTTGTTAGTCACGTTTGAAATTATAATAGTATAATATTTCTAAACACTATAAATTACAGAAGTATAAAGTAGTAAAATATTCTACATTAAATTATATTTACAATGAGATGATACGTATATAAATATGTAATAGACTGCACACACAAAAAGTTTTGAATCATTTAACGTGGCTGAAAAATTTGTCGAGTTTCAAACCTACCCAACGATAACTTTGCTCATATGTATTTATAATATATTGAAATTCTGTATTTTATCGAAAAGAGTACGAAATCTTCAGTGATCGTTTTATGACTTTTTCAAAAGGCATTTTGTCAAAAATAATAGAAAAGTTGTAAAAAATGAAAAAAAAAGTTGAAAAAATTTTTAAAACTTTTCCGAAAATTTTGCTGAGTTGAAAAATGTAATTGTAGTCTTGTAGTCTTAAACAGGCTGTACCTCCACATCCGTCAAACGTAGGCTGTTCCCCCACGTCCGGAAAATGTAGGCTGCTTCTCTCACACTGATCGTAAAATGTAGGCATGATTCTACTCTATTTTGCTAGCAATCCGTTTTTGTAATTCATTCGAAGCGATAATGAAATGAGTTACTCCATAAGTATTAATAAGTAAATCTGATCGAAATTATATCATGTTCCGTCTCATTTTGATCAGAACAATCTCATCAATATGTTATAAATGTTTTCATACAGAAAAAGTTAAAAATAAAAAAGTTCAAGTGTCGTCTTTATTATAACATTTGGTACACGGGTGTTTAAATCTCTCGGTTGCCTCGACTCTCATTCGAAAGAAGAAATGCAGTCTCGGTATGCCCAAACTGACCCTATTCGATTCCGAGCTGAGGGTCAATGTGGGAGGATTTACTGTATTTCTTGTGGTCTCCTCCGCGCATATCAAACTAATCGGCTTCAAGCGATAAAAGAAAAATGAAACGGGTGCACAGGAAGCAACATTCTCAAGTAGGATAGAAACGTATAATTGTCGATCCAATGTGATACACGAGTTCATCATACCGCACGCAATCCTGACGCTTCGCCGCGTCAAGCTCATACGACGCTCTGAAACGATATCCGGGTCTTATAGTTATCGCGAACGCGACATTTTCGGAGGGTCGAAGAAAGAAAACACGATTTTCGATCGTGTTCGCGATCTACGTTACGTTGTGCGTAAGCGATGCAACGCTTCCTCGTTGGCTACGCCATCGGCTCGCTATCCTGACGCCTCACGGAACAAAATGGAATTAGTATGTGAGTATGTAAGTATGTATCTTGACGAAAGTGAAGAGAGCAAGGATAACGGAAGCGTATCGGCAATCGAAGGGTCCCAACTGCCTTGGAACGGGGAACAAGCATTCGCGTTGCATACGGACGACGCGAGATCGCAACGATTCGAAATTCTTGCGATACACGATTAAAAATTAGTTACAAATTCGAGGCTCTTCGAGTTTCGCCGCCAGCACCTGCAAATACGTCTCCACGTGAATTATAGATTCTGTTCTGGAGGAAAACGGCGCCTAACGCTTATTCGATCCTCCTTCGTACCTCTCGAAACGGATTCTCGCTCTGTCCGAATTGACGGTAATTTGTAAGTTCATCGATCGCGTAACGATCGTCTCAACGATTCGGCTTGAGAGCCACTCGTGCGAACATCTTTTGTCCTAGTAGTCGGCTACTGTTAGCAAAAGATTCTTCTATCGACTACACGTATAAATTGTGCAAAAAACATAGCATGATTAATCATAAGTAGGCCCTTCTTATCCGAAAAGGCACGTACATACGTACATACGTACATACATACATACATACATACATATATATGTATATACATATCTATAGTATTTCATGTGTGTGTTTATATAGTATCTACATAATGCCTAATCGCGTATACAAGTATACATGTAAATGCGAGCGACCGCGACACGAAAAGGAGAATGAAGGAAATACCCTTGATTAAATGATAGTCAAGAATTTACCAGCCCCGTACACTTTTGCTTCTCTCGTTCTGAAAATCGTTCAAGATCGTTTACGATTTCGTTTCTCTCGATATGCGAAAACATTTGATCGGCTGAATACGACTCTGTTCTTCCGTTTTCTTGTAGCTGAGAAATCTGGTTGATTCGTTTCACGATCTAACGCATCCAACTCACCCTGTCCCGTCTAAGCTATGCATACGACGAACCACGATTCGACGATGAAGAATGACGGCGACGTTAATGGCAATCGATAGTCTAATAGTAAGCATCCTTAGCGTCCTTATCGTATAGGAACATCGTGCTCACACTTGCATAGATATTCGAGGCAAGTTCTGGGACTCGTACTGGAGACGCCGATCGAATCGTAACCATCGTTCGACACGATGATTCGTTTCCCAGTTCGCATTGTCAATCGCGCGAGCGCGCGCGCGTCCTGACCAGTTACTTCGAGCAGTTTGCTTGAAACGTGCTTTCTGTCACGCAGCAATTTCCCGTGCAGTGCCGGAAGCAGAATGGAGAACGACGCCACGATCGGGACACCGGTGTATCGATGCAGATAGCAATAATATCGCGCTCGCTTGATTTCGGGTGGCCTCTCGGTTGATTAATAATTAAAAATGGTTCCACGGCCAAGGGGACCTTAACTTCAGGATCGAATGAAAATCTGCTCTGTTGCGGTAGCAAAACGAGTAGTCGATCAACCTAATGCCTCTGCTCGTTTAAACGATCGACAAGGACGTAGCTCGCTGGATAATCTTGCTTTTTCATTTCTTCGGCTCGCGATTACTCTCCCGAATTCGTTGATACAGCAACACAAGACAACCAAGGTTATGGTTTTTTTCTCAGACATTTTATCAGAATTTATTATTTCGTGTAAACGTTTATAATAATTATAATTTACAATTACGATGGTTGATGATAAATACAAATAGAACAACGTAATTTCGGAAGAGGAAAATAGGGAGGTTCAGCAGATGAGCAGGTTGTTTGGAAATGGTTTCACGGTCGCTAACTTCTTTAACGAGAGGACAGAGGAAAGATGGGGTGGGGCTGGAGGCGGATAGGGAGGAAGAGAGCGAGTGATCTTTCATGAGCTCGACGGAACGTTGCAATTGGAATGAAAGACGATGTCTCGTCGTTCGTGTCTGTTAATGCAAAGTATAAACGTTTCGACGATCGAAAAATGATCATCGAGTCTTGATGGAATCGGACGAAAAAGAAAAAAGTAATAATGGCTGGGTAAAAAAGTGGGCGCAGGAAGAGGCGAAAATCAGCAAATTGCAGCAACGACGAATTTGTTTGCAACATCTCACGATTCTTTGCTCTGCAACCAATAAACTCACCGCGATCGCTATTTGCAGAAAAGAAGGCGAAGGAAACGCAAGACGATAGTGCCGCTCGTGTAGACTCGACGTTGCAGAGGGGCAGGAATACGCATGTCGAAAACGGGAGATCGAACGTCGACTGTCCGGTAGTTTCGAAAGGACCAAGGAAAGGGAATACGGAATGAACGGTGATCGAAGCAAAAGGAAATGATCGAATCGTACAAATATAGCGTGACTTGGACCTGCTGTGCGAGAACGAGGCCTACCCGGTCCCGCTCAACCGGTCCACCTCTAAACGCGGCATCAAGAAGACTCTCTCTCAACGATACTTCTGCACCCCTTCATCGTTTCGTTCTTACTCTTATTTTGTTCGCTTAGCCTCTCTTGCATCGGTAACTGATCTAGCCGGCGTATAACGCGGAAAGCGTGTGGCTCGTTTCAATTTCAGCAAATAAAATCATCGATTACGTTTACGTGATGCGTGTCTTCCTTTCTCAATGGGGAACCGTAGTCTCCGTTGCTACTCCGATACTATCGATTACTCGATGTACCGATCGCACGAAGGCCGTTCTATATCGATCATTATCTTGGCTACCTTTGCAGAATCGACTGATTCATGTTTCATCATCCTCTGAATCGATCGTTCATACGCTTTCTTGATTTCTCGTCGTTTCTCCTTGCTCTTGTGTTTTGGTACGACAGAAACATGGACACATCGAAAAGTACAACACGACAGGAAAACGTTTACCCACACACACGTTGTAATATCGATTATCGTTACTTGTTTCCATGTAGTACATTTACGTTTGTAGTGTGTATCGTTGGGGGCAGGCGCGTGTATATCAGTTATTATACTTAGTAGTAAGTATACATGCATACGAGACGAAGAATCGCTCCAGCATCATTACGGGATTAGAAAATGGACCGAACCAGAGGCGGATGGTGGATCATCAAGGACATGAACCAATATGTGCTCCGTAACACACTGCGGCATAACAAATCAAAGCGGAAAAAGTCGTATTTGATATTTATTTATTTTGTATATCGTAAAAAAAGTCGACTGGTTTAACATGGAAACAAATGGAATTTCCAGTAAATCGATCCGAGAAAACTGAAAATTTCTCGCTTAGAATTTAAGTAAAAAAAAAAAGAAACGTAAAACTGATTTTCGTGCCCCTCAAGACAATTAGAAGCGATTAGTTCGTACATATATACACATATAAATCCGCCCCTGGACCGAACGTACCCGTTGCATTCGGACGCTTGTCAATTTTCGATTTATCGTCAGGACTTGTTCTTCGTTTATTTGTCTCTCAGTTTGTTTTCGAATGGCGACATACGTTCCTCGTTTCGAAGGTTTCCATCGAAAGTGGGATGAATTCTCATGAATTCTTTGTGGAGACCATACGCGGTCGATCTTAACCGAAAGAACACAACACATGAACTTTGTGTCTCTCTTTGCGGGCCGAATTTGAGAACGTTTGCTTCTCCACGCGACAGATAATTCCGACAAACAAAAGAAAGAAACGATCATACAGATGGTGTCGCCGGAAACGACCAGCGA
>CAKAJE020002151.1:10000-12287 GCA_916610135.2 Macropis europaea
TGGATGGGTGAGCACTTCAAGGGACGTGGGGACAATAGAGAATAGGATGTTCTTATTAGGTTAGAAAGGACTTAAGCTTAGGAAGGTTAGTTATCGCCGCCCTCCCCCTGCAGATCGTCCCCTTCACCCTGCGCGTCGCTGGTCCAAAGGGTGAGGTTGTCGCGCAAAAGTTGCATGATCAACGTGGAATCTTTGTAGCTGTCCTCGTTAAGTGTGTCCAACTCTGCAATCGCGTCGTCGAACGCCTGAAACGTTTACACGATATTATATCGGATCTCCGATCACAATCATTGAAATATTAGACGCAGTAAACATAATGCAAAATAAATTTGCATTATTCGGTGAACACGGACTGGTTTCGTGCAAAGTATTAGAAACGAAAAAAAGTTACGTATGTGTTAATTGCAAATGCGGGGGATGCAGAACAGTTATTGATACAGTGGAGATTGTTATAGGCACATTCCAATAGTAGGCAGGGTCACTCTCTCTCTCTCTTTTCAGTGAGTTAGTAAACACTCAAGGAAACTCATAGTCCGCGGCTAGTCTACGTGTTTAATGTAAAATGATTATCGTTTTCCAAAAGAAAATCCAAGCTATCAAACCGTCGCACACCCCTAACCTGTTTAGCCAGATGGCAAGCCCTAGCCGGAGAATTGATAATTTCATAATAAAAAACGGAGAAGTTCAGAGCAAGCCCGAGCCTGATGGGATGCGTAGGTTGCATTTTTGACTTCGCTATGTCAAATGCCTCTTGGTATGCCTTCTGTGAATCCTCGACTACCGCTGCAATGCAAACCGAGGAATCCAGATTACAACCTTTACAACGTTATGCATGTCACAACAACCCCCCCGCCCGTCGACGTATTATCGTTTAATTAACTATTGACAAAAGAGGGATAAGGAAAGGGGGAACACGGTCTAGAGTCTCGACGATCCTTCTTGCATGTTATCGATGGAAATTACTACCTGCAAGCATGAACAGAAATTCTACACGCACAGAACGAAATATCGAGACCCCGGGGAGACAATATTTTCAATAAACAGAGTGCCCATCCACCGTAGCATAAAGCATGTCTTTCCTCCACTGCATCATCACCATCCTCGTGCATCCTTCCACGAATGCTGTAAACCACTACTGACAAAGAAATTTAGCCTTGCTTTTGGGCATTATACCTGTTTGGCCAGCTGGCAGGCCTTGTCTGGTGAGTTGAGGATCTCGTAATAGAAAACGGAGAAGTTGAGGGCGAGACCTAGCCTGATCGGGTGGGTAGGCTGCATCTTTGACTTGCTGATTTCGAATGCATCCTGGTATGCCTTCTGGCTGTCGTCTACCACGGCTGGATACATCACGTGTACAATTATCAACAACGTTTCGAATATTTCATTCGCCGATATGTCGATATTTTAGCGAACATCGATGATGTGACGATATACATAATCTTTTAAACATTCCAAGGACAATCGAATGCAGGCTTCCTTGTCTACTCGTACCGGCACACATGTACAAGTCCGTAATACGAAATTCGTGATGAATCTTTTACGGTGCATACCTAATAGAATCAGAGATGAGAATCGCGTGAAAAATGTCCGTGACACCGTGCGGATTCGTATAGAAAAAGCGTTCCGGACTTTTTCAAATCCATCTAAATCTAAGAATGTGCCAGCACTTTCAACAGGTCGAACATCTGCCGGTGCAGCTGTGGTTCCTTTTTCATCGCCTACAGGTACGGCGACGGAGTATCGTACGGCTGTTTCTCTTCAAAGAAAGAGACGCAACGAACTCTACAAATATTTTAGATCACGTGTAGGAACGCATTCACGAACCTTGCTACTTTCAAAGTACACTCGATGAAACGTAGCGATATCGGTGAATACTGTTTTATGTTTGAGAAACACCCGAAAATCCAGTAAACGAACAAGTTCAAGTCAGTTGACTCATCCAACCGAGTATACATACCGTTTCTGGTTTCTCCGGTGGCGACTTCTGCGAGATACCTGTAGTAGTCGCCCTTCATCTTGAGGTAGAATACTTTGCTCTCGGCACTACTAGCCTTGGGGATCAGGTACTTATCCAGGAGTCCCTACAACATGAATAGCATAATTAGTTTCTACGCGTATGCGTTTTATTTGAATATCTCGTCATACTTTATTTTTGGTAGCTGCTTTACGATTTAAATTGGAATAATAGGAATTTTAAGGAGGAGCAAACTCAACCACAAGGAATAGACAGTTACACGAAATACAACGAGAACTGTAGGACTCGCGTCCTTTGAAAAGGACAGTCCCA
>CAKAJE020002152.1:0-42638 GCA_916610135.2 Macropis europaea
CTCCTATTTCAGATAGCGTATTGTGCTAAGCGGCATCTCAAAGCTCATGAAATAACGAGTAAAATGCACTATTAAACTTCTAGGGTAGGGCAAACAGAGACCCCATTAGATCATTTTATATTATGGTTAATTTAAGAATTCAGCGAAATTCTATCACATTTGTTCAATTTACGTCGCTCCTATTTCAGATAGCGTATTGGGCTAAGCGGCATCTCAAAGCGCATGAAATGGCGAGTAAAATGCACTATTAAACTTCTAGGGTAGGGCGAACAAAGACCCGATTAGATCATTTTACATTGAGGTTAATATAAGAATTCAGCGAAATTCTATCACATTTCTTCAATTTACGTCGCTCCTATGTCAGATAGCGTATCGGGCTAAGCGGCATCTCAAAGCGCATGAAATGGCGAGTGAAATGCACTATTAATCTTCTAGGGTAGGGCAATCAGAGACCCCATTAGATCATTTTATATTATGGTTAATTTAAGAATTCAGAGAAATTCTATCACATTTGTTCAATTTACGTCGCTCCTATTTCAGATAGCGTATTGGGCTAAGCGGCATCTCAAAGCGCATGAAATGGCGAGTAAAATGCACTATTAAACTTCTAGGGTAAGGCAAACAGAGACCCGATTAGATCATTTTATATTACGGTTAATATAAGAATTCAGAGTAATTCTATCACATTTGTTCAATTTGCGTCGCCCCTATTTCAGATAGCGTATTGGGCTAAGCGGCATCTCAAAGCGCATGAAATGGCGAGTCAAATGCACTACTAAACTTCTATGATAGGGAAATCAGAGACCCGATTCGATTATTTTATATTTTGGTTAATATAATAATTCAGCGAAATTCTCTCACATTTGTTCAATTTATGTCGCTGATATTTCAGATAGCGTATTGGACTAAGCGGCATCTCAAAGCGCAAGAAATGTCGAGTAAAATGCACTATTAAACTTCTATGATAGGGCGATCAGAGACCCGATTAGATCATTTTATATTTTGGTTAATATAAGAATTCAGCGAAATTCTATCACATTTGTTCAACATACGTCGCTCCTATTTCAGATAGCGTACTGGGCTAGGCGGCATCTTAAAGCGCGTGGAATGGCGAGTAAAATGCACTATTACACTTCTATGATAGGGCAATCAGAGACCCGATTAGATCATTTTATATTTTGGTTAATATAAGAATTCAGCGAAATTCTATCACATTTGTTCAATTTGCGTCGCTCCTATTTCAGATAGCTTATTGGGCTAAGCGGCATCGCAAAGCGCATGAAATGACGAGTGAAATGCACTATTAAACTTCTAGGGTAGGGCAAACAGAGACCCGATTAGATCATTTTATATTATGGTTAATTTAAGAATTCAGCAAAATTCTATCACATTTGTTCAATTTTCGTCGCTCCTATTTCAGATAGCGTACTGGGATAAGCGGCATCTCAAAGCGCAAGAAATGGCGAGTAAAATGCACTATTAAACTTCTAGGGTAGGGCAAACAGAGACCCGATTAGATCATTTTATATTACGGTTAATATAAGAATTCAGCGTAATTCTGTCACATTTGTTCAACTTACGTAGCTCCTATTTCAGATAGCGTACTGGGCTAGGCGGCAACTTAAAGCGCGTGGAATGGCGAGTAAAATGCACTATTAAACTTCTATGATAGGGCAATCAGAGACCCGATTAGATCATTTTATATTTTGGTTAATATAAGAATTCAGCGAAATTCTATCACATTTGTTCAATTTACGTCGCTCCTATGTCAGATAGCGTATTGGGCTAAGCGGCATCTCAAAGCGCATGAAATGGCGAGTGAAATGCACTATTAATCTTCTAGGGTAGGGCAATCAGAGACCCCATTAGATCATTTTATATTATGGTTAATTTAAGAATTCAGCGAAATTCTATCACATTTGTTCAATTTACGTCGCTCCTATTTCAGATAGCGTATTGGGCTAAGCGGCATCTCAAAGCGCATGAAATGGCGAGTAAAATGCACTGTTACACTTCTAGGGTAGGGCAAACAGAGAACCGATTAGATCATTTTATATTATGGTTAATTTAAGAATTCAGCGAAATTCTATCACATTTGTTTAATTTACGTCGCTCCTATTGCTGATAGCGTATTGGGCTAAGCGGCATCTTAAAGCGCGTGGAATGGCGAGTAACATTCACTATTAAACTTCTATGATAGGGCAATCAGAGACCAGATTAGATCATTTTAAATTTTGGTTATATAAGAATTCAGCGAAATTCTATCACATTTGGTCAATTTACGTCGCTCCTATTTCAGATAGCTTATTGGGCTAAGCGGCATCTCAAAGCGCATGAAATGACGAGTGAAATGCACTATTAAACTTCTAGGGTAGGGCGAACAAAGACCCGATTAGATCATTTTACATTGAGGTTAATATAAGAATTCAGCGAAATTCTATCACATTTGTTCAATTTACGTCGCTCCTATTTCAGATAGCGTATTGGGCTATGCGGCATCTCAAAGCGCATGAAATGGCGAGTAAAATGCACTATTACACTTCTAGGATAAGGCAAACAGAGACCCGATTAGATCATTTTATATTACGGTTAATATAAGAATTCAGCGTAATTCTGTCACATTTGTTCAAGTTACGTAGCTCCTATTTCAGATAGCGTACTGGGATAGGCGGCAACTTAAAGCGCGTGGAATGGCGAGTAAAATGCACTATTAAACTTCTAGGGTAGGGCAAACAGAGACCCGATTAGATGATTTTATATTACGGTTAATATAAGAATTCAGCGTAATTCTATCACATTTGTTCAACTTACGTCGCTCCTATTTCAGATAGCGTACTGGGCTAGGCGGAATCTCTAAGCGCGTGGAAGGGCCAGTAAAATGCACTACTAAACTTCAATGATAGGGCAATCAGAGACCCGATTAAATCATTTTATATTTTGGTTAATATAAGAATTCAGCGAAATTCTATCACATTTGTTCAATTTACGTCGCTCCTATGTCAGATAGCGTATTGGGCTAAGCGGCATCTCAAAGCGCATGAAATGGCGAGTGAAATGCACTATTAATCTTCTAGGGTAGGGCAATCAGAGACCCCATTAGATCATTTTATATTATGGTTAATTAAGAATTCAGCGAAATTCTATCACATTTGTTCAATTTACGTCGCTCCTATTTCAGACAGCGTATTGGGCTATGCGACATCTCAAAGCGCATGAAATGACAAGTAAAATGCACTATTAAACTTCTAGGGTAGGGCAAACAGAGACCCGATTAGATCATTTTATATTACGGTTAATATAAGAATTCAGCGTAATTCTATCACATTTGTTCAACTTACGTCGCTCCTATTTCAGATAGCGTACTGGGCTAGGCAGAATCTCTAAGCGCGTGGAAGGGCGAGTAAAATGCACTACTAAACTTCTATGATCGGGCAATCAGAGACCCGACTAGATCATTTTATATTTTGGTTAATATAAGAATTCAGCGAAATTCTCTCACATTTGTTCAATTTACGTCGCTGATATTTCAGATAGCGTATTGGGCTAAGCGGCATCTCAAAGCGCAAGAAATGTCGAGTAAAATGCACTATTAAACTTCTAGGGTAGGGCAAACAGGGACCCGATAAGATCATTTTATATTATGGTTAATTTAAGAATTCAGCGAAATTGTCTCACATTTGTTCAATTTACGTGGCTGATATTTCAGATAGCGTATTGGGCTAAGCGGCAACTCGAAGCGCGAGAAATGGCGAGTAAAATGCACTATTAAACTTCTAGGGTAGGGCAAACAGAGACCCGATTAGATCATTTTATATTTGGTTAATATAAGATTCAGCGAAATTCTATCACATTTGTTCAATTTACGTCGCTCCTATTTCAGATAGCGTATTGGGCCTAAGCGGCATCTCAAAGCGCATGAAATGACGAATAAAATGCACAATTAAGCTTCTACGCTAGGGCGAACAGAGACCCGATTAGATCATTTTACGTTATGGTTAATAAAAGAATTCAGCGAAATTCTATCACATTTGATCAATTTACATCGCTCCTATTTCAGATAGCGTACTGGGCTAAGCGGCATCTCAAAGCGCATGAAATGACGAGTCAAATGCACTATTAAACTTCTAGGGTAGGGCAAACAGAGACCCCATTAGATCATTTTATATTATGGTTAATTTAAGAATTCTGCGAAATTCTATCACATTTGTTCAATTTACGTCGCTCCTATTTCAGATAGCGTATTGGGCTAAGCGGCATCTCAAAGCGCATGAAATGGCGAGTAAAATGCACTGTTAAACTTCTAGGGTAGGGCAAACAGAGAACCGATTAGATCATTTTATATTATGGTTAATTTAAGAATTCAGCGAAATTCTATCACATTTGTTTAATTTACGTCGCTCCTATTTCAGATAGCGTACTGGGCTAGGCGGCATCTCAAAGCGCGTGGAAGGGCGAGTAAAATGCACTACTAAACTTCTATGATAGGGCAATCAGAGACCCGATTAGATCATTTTACATTAAGGTTAATATAAGAATTCAGGGAAATTCTATCACATTTGTTCAACGTACGTCGCTCCTATTTCAGATAGCGTACTGGGCTAGGCGGCATCTTAAAGCGCGTGGAATGGCGAGTAAAATGCACTATCAAACTTCTATGATAGGGCAATCAGAGACCCGATTAGATCATTTTATATTTTGGTTAATATAAGAATTCAGCGAAATTCTATCACATTTGTTCAATTTACGTCGCTCCTATTTCAGATAGCTTATTGGGCTAAGCGGCATCGCAAAGCGCATGAAATGACGAGTGAAATGCACTATTAAACTTCTAGGGTAGGGCAAACAGAGACCCGATTAGATCATTTTATATTACGGTTAATATAAGAATTCAGCGTAATTCTGTCACATTTGTTCAACTTACGTAGCTCCTATTTCAGATAGCGTACTGGGCTAGGCGGCAACTTAAAGCGCGTGGAATGGCGAGTAAGATGCACTATTAAACTTCTATGATAGGGCAATCAGAGACCCGATTAGATCATTTTATATTTTGGTTAATATAAGAATTCAGCGAAGTTCTATCACATTTGTTCAATTTACGTCGCTCCTATGCCAGATAGCGTATTGGGCTAAGCGGTATCTCAAAGCGCATGAAATGGCAAGTGAAATGCACTATTAATCTTCTAGGGTAGGGCAATCAGAGACCCCATTAGATCATTTTATATTATGGTTAATTTAAGAATTCAGCGAAATTCTATCACATTTGTTCAATTTACGTCGCTCCTATGTCAGATAGCGTATTGGGCTATGCGGCATCTCGAAGCGCATGAAATGACGAGTAAAATGCACTGTTAAACTTCTAGGGTAGGGCAAACAGAGACCCGATTAGATCATTTTATATTACGGTTAATATAAGAATTCAGCGTAATTCTATCACATTTGTTCAACTTACGTCGCTCCTATTTCAGATATCGTACTGGGCAAGGCGGTATCTCAAAGCGCGTGGAAGGGCGAGTAAAATGCACTACTAAACTTCTATGATAGGGTAATCAGAGACCCGACTAGATCATTTTATATTTTGGTTAATATAAGAATTCAGCGAAATTCTCTCACATTTGTTCAATTTACGTCGCTGATATTTCAGATAGCGTATTGGGCTAAGCGGCAACTCGAAGCGCGAGAAATGGCGAGTAAAATGCACTATTAAACTTCTAGGGTAGGGCAAACAGAGACCCGATTAGATCATTTTATATTTTGGTTAATATAAGAATTCAGCGAAATTCTATCACATTTGTTCAATTTACGTCGCTCCTATTGCTGATAGCGTATTGGGCTAAGCGGCATCTTAAAGCGCGTGGAATGGCGAGTAAAATGCACTATTAAACTTCAAGGGTAGGGCAAACAGAGACCCGATTAGATCATTTTATATAATGGTTAATTTAAGAATTCAGAAAAATTCTATCACATTTGTTCAATTTACGTCATTCCTATTTCAGATAGCGTATTGGGCTATGCGGCATCTCAAAGCGCATGAAATGACGAGTGAAATGCACTATTAAACTTCTAGGGTGGGGCGAACAAAGACCCGATTAGATCATTTTACATTGAGGTTAAGATAAGAATTCAGCGAAATTCTATCACATTTGTTCAATTTACGTCGCTCCTATTTCAGACAGCGTATTGGGCTATGCGACATCTCAAAGCGCATGAAATGACGAATAAAATGCACAATTAAGCTTCTACGCTAGGGCGAACAGAGACCCGATTAGATCATTTTACGTTATGGTTAATAAAAGAATTCAGCGAAATTCTATCACATTTGATCAATTTACATCGCTCCTATTTCAGATAGCGTACTGGGCTAAGCGGCATCTCAAAGCGCATGAAATGACGAGTCAAATGCACTATTAAACTTCTAGGGTAGGGCAAACAGAGACCCCATTAGATCATTTTATATTATGGTTAATTTAAGAATTCTGCGAAATTCTATCACATTTGTTCAATTTACGTCGCTCCTATTTCAGATAGCGTATTGGGCTAAGCGGCATCTCAAAGCGCATGAAATGGCGAGTAAAATGCACTGTTAAACTTCTAGGGTAGGGCAAACAGAGACCCGATTAGATCATTTTATATTTTGGTTAATATAAGAATTCAGCGAAATTCTATCACATTTGTTCAATTTACGTCGCTGATATTTCAGATAGCGTATTGGACTAAGCGGCTTGTCAAAGCGCAAGAAATGTCGAGTAAAATGCACTATTAAACTTCTAGGGTAGTGCAAACAGAGACCCGATAAGATCATTTTATATTATGGTTAATTTAAGAATTCAGCGAAATTCTCTCAGATTTGTTCAATTTACGTTGCTGATATTTCAGATACCGTATTGGGCTAAGCGGCATCTCAAAGCGCGAGAAATGGCGAGTAAAATGCACTATTAAACTTCTAGGGTAGGGCAAACAGAGACCCGATTAGATCATTTTATATTTTGGTTAATATAAGAATACAGCGAAATTCTATCACGTTTGTTCAATTTACGTCGCTCCTATTTCAGATAGCGTATTGGGCTAAGCGGCATCTCAAAGCGCATGAAATGACGAATAAAATGCACAATTAAGCTTCTACGCTAGGGCGAACAGAGACCCGATTAGATCATTTTACGTTATGGTTAATAGAAGAATTCAGCGAAATTCTATCACATTTGATCAATTTACATCGCTCCTATTTCAGATAGCGTATTGTGCTAAGCGGCATCTCAAGGCGCATGAAATAACGAGTAAAATGCACTATTAAACTTCTAGGGTAGGACAAACAGAGACCCCATTAGATCATTTTATATTATGGTTAATTTAAGAATTCAGCGAATTCTATCACATTTGTTCAATTTACGTCGCTCCTATTTCAGATAGCGTATTGGGCTAAGCGGCATCTCAAAGCGCATGAAATGGCGAGTAAAATGCACTGTTAAACTTATAGGGTAGGGCAAACAGAGACCCGATTAGATCATTTTATATTATGGTTAATTTAAGAATTCAGCGAAATTCTCTCAGATTTGTTCAATTTACGTCGCTGATATTTCAGATAGCGTATTGGGCTAAGCGGCATCTCAAAGCGCGAGAAATGGCGTGTAAAATGCACTATTAAACTTCTAGGGGTAGGGCAAACAGAGACCCGATTAGATCATTTTATATTTTGGTTAATATAAGAATACAGCGAAATTCTATCACATTTGTTCAATTTACGTCGCTCCTATTTCAGATAGCGTATTGGGCTAAGCGGCATCTCAAAGCGCATGAAATGACGAATAAAATGCACAATTAAGCTTCTACGCTAGGGCGAACAGAGACCCGATTAGATCATTTTACGTTATGGTTAATAAAAGAATTCAGCGAAATTCTATCACATTTGATCAATTTACATCGCTCCTATTTCAGATAGCGTATTGTGCTAAGCGGCATCTCAAAGCGCATGAAATAACGAGTAAAATGCACTATTAAACTTCTAGGGTAGGGCAAACAGAGACCCGATTAGATCATTTTATATTATGGTTAATTTAAGAATTCAGCGAAATTCTATCACATTTGTTCAATTTACGTCGCTCCTATTTCAGATAGCGTATTGGGCTAAGCGGCATCTCAAAGCGCATGAAATGGCGAGTAAAATGCACTGTTAAACTTCTAGGGTAGGGCAAACAGAGACCCGATTAGATCATTTTATATTTTGGTTAATATAAGAATTCAGCGAAATTCTATCACATTTGTTCAATTTACGTCGCTGATATTTCAGATAGCGTATTGGACTAAGCGGCTTGTCAAAGCGCAAGAAATGTCGAGTAAAATGCACTATTAAACTTCTAGGGTAGTGCAAACAGAGACCCGATAAGATCATTTTATATTATGGTTAATTTAAGAATCAGCGAAATTCTCTCAGATTTGTTCAATTTACGTCGCTGATATTTCAGATAGCGTATTGGGCTAAGCGGCATCTCAAAGCGCGAGAAATGGCGAGTAAAGTGCACTATTAAACTTCTAGGGTAGGGCAAACAGAGACCCGATTAGATCATTTATATTTTGGTTAATATAAGAATACAGCGAAATTCTATCACGTTTGTTCAATTTACGTCGCTCCTATTTCAGATAGCGTATTGGGCTAAGCGGCATCTCAAAGCGCATGAAATGACGAATAAAATGCACAATTAAGCTTCTACGCTAGGGCGAACAGAGACCCGATTAGATCATTTTACGTTATGGTTAATAGAAGAATTCAGCGAAATTCAATCACATTTGATCAATTTACATCGCTCCTATTTCAGATAGCGTATTGTGCTAAGCGGCATCTCAAAGCGCATGAAATAACGAGTAAAATGCACTATTAAACTTCTAGGGTAGGGCAAACAGAGACCCCATTAGATCATTTTATATTATATTTAATTTAAGAATTCAGCGAAATTCTATCACATTTCTTCAATTTACGTCGCTCCTATTTCAGATAGCGTATTGGGCTAAGCGGCATCTCAAAGCGCATGAAATGGCGAGTAAAATGCACTGTTAAACTTCTAGGGTAGGGCAAACAGAGACCCGATTAGATCATTTATATTATGGTTAATTTAAGAATTCAGCGAAATTCTATCACATTTGTTCAATTTACGTCGCTCCTATTGCAGATAGCGTATTGGGCTACGCGGCATCTTAAAGCGCGTGGAATGGCGAGTAAAATTCACTATTAAACTTCTATGATAGGGCAATCAGAGAACCGATTAGATCATTTTATATTACGGTAAATATAAGAATTCAGCGTAATTCTGTCACATTTGTTCAACTTACGTAGCTCCTATTTCAGATAGCGTATTGGGCTCAGCGGCATCTCAAAGCGCATGAAATGGCGAGTAAAATGCACTATTAAACTTCTAGGATAAGGCAAACAGAGACCCGATTAGATCATTTTATGTTGCGGTTAATATAAGAATTCAGCGTAACTCTGACACATTTGTTCAACTTACGTAGCTCCTATTTCAGATAGTGTACTGGGCTAGGCGGCATCTTAAAGCGCGTGGAATGGCGAGTGAAATGCACTATTAAACTTCTATGATAGGGCAATCAGAGACCCGATTAGATCATTTTATGTTTTGGTTAATATAAGAATTCAGCGAAATTCTATCACATTTGTTCAATTTACATCGCTCCTATTTCAGATAGCGTATTGGGGTAAGTTGCATCTCAAAGCGCAAGACATGGCGAGTAAAATGCACTACTAATCTTCTAGGGTAGGCAAACAGAGACCCGATTAGATCATTTTATATTGCGGTTAATATAAGAATTCAGCGTAACTCTGTCACATTGTTCAACTTACGTAGCTCCTATTTCAGATAGCGTCCTGGGCTAGGCGGCATCTTAAAGCGCGTGGAATGGCGAGTAAAATGCACTATTAAACATCTGGGATAAGGCAAACAGAGACCCCGATTAGATCATTTTATATTACGGTTAATATAAGAATTCAGCGTAATTCTGTCACATTTGTTCAACATACGTAGCTCCTATTTCAGATAGCGTACTGGGCTAGGCGGCAACTTAAAGCGCGTGGAATGTCGAGTAAAATACACTATCAAACTTCTATGATAGGGCAATCAGAGAACCCGATTAGATCATTTTATATTTTGGTTAATATAAGAATTCAGCGAAATTCTATCACATCTGTTCAATTTACGTCGCTCCTATTTCAGATAGCGTATTGGCTAAGCGGCATCTCAAAGCGCATGAAATGGCGAGTAAAATGCACTATTAAACTTCTAGGGTAGGGCAATCAGAGACCCGACTAGATCATTTTATATTATGGTTAATTTAAGAATTCAGCAAAATTCTATCACATTTGTTCAGTTTACGTCGCTCCTATTTCAGATAGCGTACTGGGCTAGGCGGCATCTTAAAATGCATGGAATGGCGAGTAAAATGCACTATTAAACTTCTATGATAGGGCAATCAGAGACCCGATTAGATCATTTTATATTTTGGTTAATATAAGAATTCAGCGAAATTCTATTACATTTGTTCAATTTACGTCGCTCCTATTTCAGATAGCGTATTGGGCTAAGCGGCATCTCAAAGCGCATGGATTGACGAGTGAAATGCTCTATTAAACTTCTGGGGTAGGGCGAACAGAAACCCGAATAGATCAGTTTATATTACGGTTAATATAAGAATTCAGCGAAATTCTATCACATTTGTTCAATTTACGTCGCTCCTATTTCAGATAGCGTATTGGGCTAAGCGGCATCTCAATGCGCATGAAATGGCGAGTAACATGCACTATTACACTTCTAGGATAAGGCAAACAGAGACCCGATTAGATCATTTTATATTACGGTTAATATAAGAATTCAGCGTAATTCTATCACATTTGTTCAACTTACGTCGCTCCTCTTTCAGATAGCGTACTGGGCTAGGCGGCATCTTAAAGCGCGTGGAATGGCGAGTAAAATGCACTATTAAACTTCTATGATAGGGCTATCAGAGACCCGATTAGATCATTTTATATTTTGGTTAATATAAGAATTCAGCGAAGTTCTATCACATTTGTTCAATTTACGTCGCTCCTATTTCAGATAGCGCACTGGGCTAAGCGGCATCTCAAAGCGCATGAAATGGCGAGTAAAATGCACTATTAAACTTCTAGGATAAGGCAAACAGAGACCCGATTAGAGCATTTTATATTTTGGTTAATATAAGAATTCAGCGAAATTCTATCACATTTGTTCAATTTACGTCGCTCCTATTTCAGATAGCGTATTGGGCTAAGCGGCATCTCAAAGCGCATGGATTGACGAGTGAAATGCTCTATTAAACTTCTGGGTAGGGCGAACAGAAACCCGAATAGATCATTTTATATTACGGTTAATATAAGAATTCAGCGTAATTCTATCACATTTGTTCAACTTACGTCGCTCCTCTTTCAGATAGCGTACTGGGCTAGGCGGCATCTCAAAGCGCATGAAATGGCGAGTAAAATGCACTATTATACTTCTAGTGTAGGGCAATCAGAGACCCGATTAGATCATTTTATATTATGCTTAATTTAAGAATTCAGCAAAATTCTATCACATTTGTTCAATTTACGTAGTTCCTATTTCACATAGCATACTGGGCTAAAGGAATCTCTAAGCGCGTGGAAGGGCCAGTAAAATGCACTACTAAACTTCTATGATCGGGCAATCAGAGACCCGATTACATCATTTTATATTTTGGTTAATATAAGAATTCAGCGAAATTCTCTCACATTTGTTCAATTTACGTCGCTGATATTTCAGATAGCGTATTGGGCTAAGCGGCATCTCAAAGCGCAAGAAATGTGGAGTAAAATGCACTATAAACTTCTAGGGTAGGGCAAACAGAGACCCGATAAGATCATTTTATATTATGGTCAATTTAAGAATTCAGCGAAATTCTATCACATTTGTTCAATTTACGTCGCTCCTATTTCAGATAGCGTACTGGTCTAGGCGGCATCTCAAAGCGCGTGAAAGGGCGAGTAAAATGCACTACTAAACTTCTATGATAGGGCAATCAGAGACCCGATGAGATCATTTTACATTAAGGTTAATATAAGAATTCAGCGAAATTCTATCACATTTGTTCAATTTACGTCGCTCCTATTTCAGATAGCTTATTGGGCTAAGCGGCATCGCAAAGCGCATGAAATGACGAGTGAAATGCACTATTAAACTTCTAGGGTAGGGCAAACAGAGACCCGATTAGATCATTTTATATTACGGTTAATATAAGAATTCAGCGTAATTCTGTCACATTTGTTCAACTTACGTAGCTCCTATTTCAGATAGCGTACTGGGCTAGGCGGCAACTTAAAGCGCGTGGAATGGCGAGTGAAATGCACTATTAATCTTCTAGGGTAGGGCAATCAGAGACCCCATTAGATCATTTTATATTATGGTTAATTTAAGAATTCAGCGAAATTCTATCACATTTGTTCAATTTACGTCGCTCCTATGTCAGATAGCGTATTGGGCTAAGCGGCATCTCAAAGCGCATGAAATGACGAATAAAATGCACAATTAAGCTTCTACGCTAGGGCGAACAGAGACCCGATTAGATCATTTTACGTTATGGTTAATAAAAGAATTCAGCGAAATTCTATCACATTTGATCAATTTACATCGCTCCTATTTCAGATAGCGTACTGGGCTAAGCGGCATCTCAAAGCGCATGAAATGACGAGTCAAATGCACTATTAAACTTCTAGGGTAGGGCAAACAGAGACCCCATTAGATCATTTTATGTTATGGTTAATTTAAGAATTCTGCGAAATTCTATCACATTTGTTCAATTTACGTCGCTCCTATTTCAGATAGCGTATTGGGCTAACCGGCATCTCAAAGCGCATGAAATGGCGAGTAAAATGCACTGTTAAACTACTAGGGTAGGGCAAACAGAGACCCGATTAGATCATTTTATATTATGGTTAATTTAAGAATTCAGCGAAATTCTATCACATTTGTTCAATTTACGTCGCTCCTATTGCTGATAGCGTATTGGGCTAAGCGGCATCTTAAAGCGCGTGGAATGGCGAGTAAAATTCACTATTAAACTTCTATGATAGGGCAATCAGAGACCCGATTAGATCACTTTATATTTTGGTTATATAAGAATTCAGCGAAATTCTATCACATTTGGTCAATTTACGTCGCTCCTATTTCAGATAGCTTATTGGGCTAAGCGGCATCTCAAAGCGTATGAAATGACGAGTGAAATGCACTATTAAACTTCTAGGGTAGGGCGAACAAAGACCCGATTAGATCATTTTACATTGAGGTTAATATAAGAATTCAGCGAAATTCTATCACATTTGTTCAATTTACGTCGCTCCTATTTCAGATAGCGTACTGGGCTAAGCGGCATCTCAAAGCGCAAGAAATGGCGAGTAAAATGCACTATTAAACTTCAAGGGTAGGGCAAACAGAGACCCGATTAGATCATTTTATATAATGGTTAATTTAAGAATTCAGAAAAATTCTATCACATTTGTTCAATTTACGTCATTCCTATTTCAGATAGCGTATTGGGCTATGCGGCATCTCAAAGCGCATGAAATGACGAGTGAAATGCACTAGTAAACTTCTAGGGTGGGGCGAACAAAGACCCGATTAGATCATTTTACATTGAGGTTAAGATAAGAATTCAGCGAAATTCTATCACATTTGTTCAATTTACGTCGCTCCTATTTCAGATCGCGTATTGGGCTATGCGGCATCTCAAAGCGCATGAAATGGCGAGGAAAATGCACTATTAAACTTCTAGGATAAGGCAAACAGAGACCCGATTAGATCATTTTATATTTTGGTTAATATAAGAATTCAGCGAAATTCTATCACATTTGTTCAATTTACGTCGCTCCTATGTCAGATAGCGTATTGGGCTAAGCGGCATCTCAAAGCGCATGAAATGGCGAGTGAAATGCACTATTAATCTTCTAGGGTAGGGCAATCAGAGACCCCATTAGATCATTTTATATTATGGTTAATTTAAGAATTCAGCGAAATTCTATCACATTTGTTCAATTTACGTCGCTCCTATTTCAGACAGCGTATTGGGCTATGCGACATCTCAAAGCGCATGAAATGACGAATAAAATGCACAATTAAGCTTCTACGCTAGGGCGAACAGAGACCCGATTAGATCATTTTACGTTATGGTTAATAAAAGAATTCAGCGAAATTCTATCACATTTGATCAATTTACATCGCTCCTATTTCAGATAGCGTACTGGGCTAAGCGGCATCTCAAAGCGCATGAAATGACGAGTCAAATGCACTATTAAACTTCTAGGGTAGGGCAAACAGAGACCCCATTAGATCATTTTATATTATGGTTAATTTAAGAATTCTGCGAAATTCTATCACATTTGTTCAATTTACGTTGCTCCTATTTCAGATAGCGTATTGGGCTAAGCGGCATCTCAAAGCGCATGAAATGGCGAGTAAAATGCACTGTTAAACTTCTAGGGTAGGGCAAACAGAGACCCGATTAGATCATTTTATATTATGGTTAATTTAAGAATTCAGCGAAATTCTATCACATTTGTTCAATTTACGTCGCTCCTATTGCTGATAGCGTATTGGGCTAAGCGGCATCTTAAAGCGCGTGGAATGGCGAGTAAAATTCACTATTAAACTTCTATGATAGGGCAATCAGAGACCCGATTAGATCATTTTATATTTTGGTTATATAAGAATTCAGCGAAATTCTATCACATTTGGTCAATCTACGTCGCTCCTATTTCAGATAGCTTATTGGGCTAAGCGGCATCTCAAAGCGTATGAAATGACGAGTGAAATGCACTATTAAACTTCTAGGGTAGGGCGAACAAAGACCCGATTAGATCATTTTACATTGAGGTTAATATGAGGTTAATAATGCGACTGGGCTCAGATCCTGGAAATGTTGTCGCAGTTCCTTTACAAATGAAGTTGCGTCAGTGTCAGCTTCACCTGGACGCGGAGACAAGAATTCTCCAGGAAGTCGCAATGGTTCGCCGTACACCAACTCTGCTGTCGTTGCTTTTAAATCTTCCCTCCAGGCTGAACGAATACCCAGCAACGTGGTGGGAAGAATCTCTGTCCAACGTTGATTTTCATGGCAACGTATGGCTGCCTTTAACTGACGGTGGAACCTTTCCACCATCCCATTAGCCGCCGGGTGATATGCCGTAGTTCTTAGATGTCTGCTACCTGTTAACAAACTTAATTGTTTAAAAAGATTGGACTCAAATTGTCTACCTTGGTCCGTGGTGATCCTTAGCGGCGTTCCAAACCGAACAATCCACCCCTCGTAAAAGGCTCGAGCTACTGTGGCTGCTTCCTGGTCGCGGAGAGGTATTGCTTCAGGCCAGCGCGTAAAGCGATCCACGCAGGTAAGGCAATATCTGTATCCTTCGGAGACCGGTAGGATGACAATGTCCAAATGAACATGTTCGAACCTCGCCGATGGTCGCGAAAAAGAACCGAGGGGTGCTGATACGTGCCTGGTGATCTTGGAGCGTTGACATTGGATACAGTTCCGGGCCCATCTTCTGCAGTCTGTTTTGATCGATGGCCAAACGTACCTTTGCGTGATCAGTTTGACAGTGGCGTTGATTCCTGGATGCGATATTTTGTGTAGTGCGTTGAATGCAGTTTGACGAAACGATTTTGTGAGGAAAGGGCGAACGGTGTCTGTAGATATGTCGCAGTAAATTTGTTGTGTACTTCCCGGAATGGATATGCGTTTTAA
The DNA here is from genome assembly GCA_916610135.2 of Macropis europaea. NCBI lineage: Eukaryota > Metazoa > Arthropoda > Insecta > Hymenoptera > Melittidae > Macropis > Macropis europaea. Next base: position 15,772 of record CAKAJE020002152.1, read on the forward strand.
ATTCAAACCGGTGTTGCCTTGTAAGTACGTCAGTAATTCCTCGTCTTCTTCTTGCGATTTGGCCAGCATTTCAAAATCCAAAGTCTCTTCGATTTCGTCCACTCTTGACAACGCATCGGCGACAACGTTATCTCGACCTGCTACGTGGCGGATGTCCGTTGAGAATTCACTAATGAAGCTGAGATATCGAAATTGTCTTGGGGTGAATTTTTCTGGTTTCTGTTGGAAAGCGTAAATGATTGGTTTGTGGTCTGTGAAGATAGTGAAAGTTCTTCCCTCGATCATATGACGGAAATATTTGACTGCGAGGTAGATAGCGAGTAATTCTCTGTCGTATGTAGCGTATTTCTGTTCCGTTGAGCTGAGTTTTTTTGAAAAGAAACCCAGTGGTTCCCAATTATCACCGATGCGTTGTTGAAGCGCGGCGCCAACAGCAGAATTCGAGGCGTCGCATATGATGGCCAATGGTGCGTCGATTTCAGGGTGTGTTAGTAGAGTAGCCTCTACTAACGCCTTTTTAGAGTCTTCAAATGCTGCGGTGGCGTCTGGTGTCCAATTTACAGGTGCGCTGCCTTTTATATTGTCCGCCAGCATGTCGTTCAGAGGTGCATGTACCTGTGCGGCTTTAGGTATGAAACGTCTATAAAAATTTACCATACCTAAAAACTGCCGTAATTGTTTCGCTGTGGTCGGCCGTGGATACTTTAAAATGGCCTCAACCTTTTCGGTGGATGGTCGGGTGCCTGATTCCGACACCAGGTAGCCTAAAAATTTTAACTCCGTCCTTCCGAAGATACATTTTGCAGTATTTATCACTATACCGTATTGTTTTAGCCGTTCAAAAACTATCTTGAGGTGTTGAAGGTGTTCCTCTTCGGATGTTGAAGCCACCAATATGTCGTCAATGTATGCGAAACAAAAGTTCAAACCTCGCAACGCTTCATCGATAAAGCGCTGAAAGGTTTGAGCCGCGTTGCGTAACCCAAACGACATGAACGGAAATTCGAATAATCCGAAAGGAGTGGTAATAGCTGTCTTCGGAATATCTTCGGGTGCAACGGGGATTTGGTTGTAAGCTCGAACGAGATCAATGGTAGAAAAAATTTTCTTACCCCGCAAAGTTTGTGTAAAATCTTCAATATGCCTGACGGGATATCGGTCCGGCAAGGTCCTGGCGTTGAGAGCACGATAATCGCCACATGGTCTCCATTCGTCACTTCCTTTTTTGGGTACCATGTGCAAAGGTGACGACCAGCTACTCTCCGACGGTCGGGTTGTTCCTAATCGCGACATGGTTTCAAATTCCTTTTTGGCTGCCTGTAGCCTACCTGGTGCAAGACGCCGTGGTTTGCAGGTAACAGGTGGACCTGGTGCAGTACGAATGTGGTGCATCGTGCTGTGTTTTGGTTCGGAAGGTGTTCCTTCCGGTTTCGTAATTTCGGGAAATCGCTGGAGTAGAACATGATAAGCGGATTCCCCGAAGACTGTTTTGATGCTCGGGACGGCTTCACGGGCAGGCATTCCTCGTGTCGAGAGAGACGTCACTTGATCTAAGAGACGGCGATTGCGAACGTCTACCATTAGTCCGAAGTGAGCGAGGAAATCGACCCCGATTATGGGCCTGGAGACGTCGGCGATTACGAATCTCCATGTGAAAACCCGACGTAACCCTAAATTGAGAGTTAAAGTCGTAGTCCCGTACGTTGCGATGGTGGTGCCATTCGCTGCGGAAAGCTCGTAGGATGATTTTTCGCGCCGTCCTCGGATCATTGCTCGTGGAAAGACACAGAGGTCGGCGCCTGTGTCGACCAAAAATTGCGTCTTCGTGTCGTGATCGATGACGAAGAGACGGCGTAAAGTCGGGCTGGGGTCGCTAGCCGTCGTTAACGACTGCCCGGAATGTTTCCCGCCTGGAAGGTGCACGGCTTAATGCAGTCCCTTGCGTCGGTACCGAAACTCCAGTGGTACCAGCATATTCCATCCTTGCCATGTGTGCGCTTCCTCGATCGAGATCCGGAACGGCTCCGAGGACGTGAACGGGATCGAGGCTCCCTATCTCTCCGCGAGGTACGATCGCTCGTCATTTCTTGACGAAGCGCCGCTATTTCTTCTCGTAGCGACAGAGCGAGCTGCGACATTTTCAGTTGCAATAAAGCCTCGAGGGACCTACCTGCGTCGATTTCCTGCGGCGCCGGGGGTGACGCTTCGGCAATTTGATGGCGATGAGGCCTGGCATCGGTGATAGCGTCCGCCAGCTCGGCCACTTTGTCCAGTTCCGTGTCCTTCTGCGTGGCTAAAATTACCTGCGTGCTCGTCGGTAACCTCCCTAGCCAAAGGGTTCGCAATAAGGCGTCTGATACTTGCGTCCCGGCTAGGCTGCGCAGATGCCTCAAAAATTGCGAAGGTTTCCGATCGCCGATTTCCTCATGCTCCAGGAGGCGTCGCGTCTTCTGCTCTTGAGACACGCTCAAACGTCGGATCAGCTCGGTTTTTAGTTTTTCATACTGACCGGTCGCTGGCGGGTTCATTATTATGTCTCGAACCTCTGTGGCGTAACGTGGATCCAGGGCACTCAGGATATACCCGAACCTGGTGCTGTCGGTGGTCACTCCGGATACCTCGAAACTCCTTTCCACCATGCTGAACCACATTTCCGGATCGCTAGGACAAAAATCCGGTATACGAACGGCGACTCTTTCTATCGACGCTCTGCTCGTGGAGGCCTTGGCAGGGATATCCATGTTCATGGCTGTATTGCTGCTTCAGCGGAGAGATCACTTACACTTTTAGCAGTTCTGCGCGAATTACACTATTGTATAAAAAGTTCACGGAAGTCTTTAAAAAAAATACAGTCGATGGAGAGAAGAGAAAAAAAAAATTGTCTTGTCACGATCACGATCACGATCACAATCACTTCACGATCACGTCGCGATCACGTCGGGGTCACCAATAATTGAGGTGAATGTGTGCGTAATGGATAACTCCGATTTGCGTTACACGCTCAATTTATTTACAATTAATATAACAGAATAAGAACAGGTATTGTCTGCGTCGCACGGTCGTACACGTGGTGAGTCGTAAGAGGTTCTGCCTCGTGTTCTCGTATGGTGACCGCGGCGCGCGGTCAGAAAACAACAGAAAAAAAAACTCGCCGCGCAATCGGCAACCGTCGTCCGTTGCCGGTCTACGACGCGCCTGTGTTCGTACACTTTTAAAGAAAGATAGACCGTAAGCATTTAAAGAAAAGAAACTAAGCGAGGGTAATATCTCGATCTTTCACGGCAGGGATGTGGTAGCAGTGCCGTAGCTGCTACATAAGAATTCAGCGAAATTCTATCACATTTGTTCAATTTACGTCGCTCCTATTTCAGATAGCGTATTGGGCTATGCGGCATCTCAAAGCGCATGAAATGGCGAGTAAAATGCACTATTAAACTTCTAGGATAAGGCAAACAGAGACCCGATTAGATCATTTTATATTACGGTTAATATAAGAATTCAGCGAAATTCTATCACATTTGTTCAACATACGTCGCTCCTATTTCAGATAGCGTGCTGGGCTAGGCGGCATCTTAAAGCGCGTGGAATGGCGAGTAAAATGCACTATTAAACTTCTATGATAGGGCAATCAGAGACCCGATTAGATCATTTTATATTTTGGTTTATATAAGAATTCAGCGAAATTCTATCACATTTGTTCAATTTACGTCGCTCCTATTTCAGATAGCTTATTGGGCTAAGCGGCATCGCAAAGCGCATGAAATGACGAGTGAAATGCACTATTAATCTTCTAGGGTATGGCAATCAGAGACCCCATTAGATCATTTTATATTATGGTTAATTTAAGAATTCAGCGAAATTCTATCACATTTGTTCAATTTACGTCGCACCTATTTCAGATAGCGTACTGGGCTAAGCGGCATCTCAAAGCGCAAGAAATGGCGAGTAAAATGCACTATTAAACTTCAAGGGTAGGGCAAACAGAGACCCGATTAGATCATTTTATATTACGGTTAATATAAGAATTCAGCGTAATTCTATCACATTTGTACAACTTACGTCGCTCCTATTTCAGATAGCGTATTGGGCTATGCGGCATCTCAAAGAGCATGAAATGGCGAGTAAAATGCACTATTAAACTTCTAGGATAAGGCAAACAGAGACCCGATTAGATCATTTTATATTACGGTTAACATAAGAATTCAGCGTAATTCTGTCACATTTGTTCAAGTTACGTAGCTCCTATTTCAGATAGCGTACTGGGAGAGGCGGCAACTTAAAGCGCGTGGAATGGCGAGTAAAATGCACTATTAAACTTCTATGATAGGGCAAGCAGAGACCCGATTAGATCATTTTATATTTTGGTTAATATAAGAATTCAGCGAAATTCTATCACATTTGTTCAATTTACGTCGCTCCTATGTCAGATAGCGTATTGGGCTAAGCGGCATCTCAAAGCGCATGAAATGGCGAGTGAAATGCACTATTAATCTTCTAGGGTAGGGCAATCAGAGACCCCATTAGATCATTTTATATTATGGTTAATTTAAGAATTCAGCGAAATTCTATCACATTTGTTCAATTTACGTCGCTCCTATTTCAGATAGCGTATTGGGCTTTGCGGCATCTCAAAGCGCATGAAATGGCGAGTAAAATGCACTATTAAACTTCTAGGATAAGGCACACAGAGACCCGAATAGATCATTTTATATTACGGTTAATATAAGAATTCAGCGTAATTCTGTCACATTTGTTCAAGTTACGTAGCTCCTATTTCAGATAGCGTACTGGGCTAGGCGGCAACTTAAAGCGCGTGGAATGGCGAGTAAAATGCACTATTAAACTTCTATGATAGGGCAATCAGAGACCCGATTAGATCATTTTATATTTTGGTTATATAACAATTCAGCGAAATTCTATCACATTTGGTCAATTTACGTCGCTCCTATTTCAGATAGCTGATTGGGCTAAGCGGCATCTCAAAGCGCATGAAATGACGAGTGAAATGCACTATTAAACTTCTAGGGTAGGGCGAACAAAGACCCGATTAGATCATTTTACATTGAGGTTAATATAAGAATTCAGCGAAATTCTATCACATTTGTTCAATTTACGTCGCTCCTATTTCAGATAGCGTATTGGGCTATGCGGCATCTCAAAGCGCATGAAATGGCGAGTAAAATGCACTATTAAACTTCTAGGATAAGGCAAACAGAGACCCGATTAGATCATTTTATATTACGGTTAATATAACAATTCAGCGTAATTCTGTCACATTTGTTCAAGTTACGTAGCTCCTATTTCAGATAGCGTACTGGGCTAGGCGGCAACTTAAAGCGCGTGGAAGGGCGAGTAAAATGCACTACTAAACTTCTATGGTAGGGCAATCAGAGACCCGATTAGATCATTTTATATTTTGGTTAATATAAGAATTCAGCGAAATTCTCTCACATTTGTTCAATTTACGTCGCTGATATTTCAGACAGCGTATTGGACTAAGCGGCATCTCAAAGCGCAAGACATGTCGAGTAAAATGCACTATTAAACTTCTAGGGTAGGGCAAACAGAGACCCGATAAGATCATTTTATATGATGGTTAATTTAAGAATTCAGCGAAATTGTCTCACATTTGTTCAATTTACGTTGCTGATATTTCAGATAGCGTATTGGGGTAAGCGGCAACTCGAAGCGCGAGAAATGGCGAGTAAAATGCACTATTAAACTTCTAGGGTAGGGCAAACAGAGACCCGATTAGATCATTTTATATTTTGGTTAATATAAGAATTCAGCGAAATTCTATCACATTTGTTCAATTTACGTCGCTCCTATTTCAGATAGCGTATTGGGCTAAACGGCATCTCAAAGCGCATGAAATGACGAATAAAATGCACAATTAAGCTTCTACGCTAGGGCGAACACAGACCAGATTAGATCATTTTACGTTATGGTTAATAAAAGAATTCAGCGAAATTCTATCACATTTGATCAATTTACATCGCTCCTATTTCAGATAGCGTATTGGACTAAGCGGCATCTCAAAGCGCATGAAATGACGAGTCAAATGCACTATTAAACTTCTAGGGTAGGGCAAACAGAGACCCCATTAGATCATTTTATATTATGGTTAATTTAAGAATTCTGCGAAATTCTATCACATTTGTTCAATTTACGTCGCTCCTATTTCAGATAGCGTATTGGGCTATGCGGCATCTCAAAGCGCATGAAATGGCGAGTAAAATGCACTATTAAACTTCTAGGATAAGGCAAACAGAGACCCGATTAGATCATTTTATATTACGGTTAATATAACAATTCAGCGTAATTCTGTCACATTTGTTCAATTTACGTCGCTCCTATTTCAGATAGCGTACTGGGCAAGGCGGTATCTCAAAGCGCGTGGAAGGGCGAGTAAAATGCACTACTAAACTTCTATGATAGGGCAATCAGAGAACCCATTAGATCATTTTATATTATGGTTAATTTAAGAATTCAGCGAAATTGTATCACATTTGTCCAATTTACGTCGCTCCTATGTCAGATAGCGTATTGGGCTAAGCGGCATCTCAAAGCGCATGAAATGGCGAGTGAAATGCACTATTAATCTTCTAGGGTAGGGCAATCAGAGTCTCCATTAGATCATTTTATATCATGGTTAATTTAAGAATTCAGCGAAATTCTGTCACATTTGTTCAATTTACGTCGCTACTATTTCAGATAGCGTATTGGGCTAAGCGGCATCTCAAAGCGCATGAAATGACGAATAAAATGCACAATTAAGCTTCTACGCTAGGGCGAACAGAGACCCGATTAGATCATTTTACGTTATGGTTAATAAAAGAATTCAGCGAAATTCTATCACATTTGATCAATTTACATCGCTCCTATTTCAGATAGCGTATTGTGCTCAGCGGCATCTCAAAGCGCATGAAATAACGAGTAAAATGCACTATTAAACTTCTAGGGTAGGGCAAACAGAGACCCCATTAGATCATTTTATATTATGGTTAATTTAAGAATTCAGCGAAATTCTATCACATTTGTTCAATTTACGTCGCTCCTATTTCAGATAGCGTATTGGGCTAAGCGGCATCTCAAAGCGCATGAAATGGCGAGTAAAATGCACTGTTAAACTTCTAGGGTAGGGCAAACAGAGACCCGATTAGATCATTTTATATTTTGGTTAATATAAGAATTCAGCGAAATTCTATCACATTTGTTCAATTTACGTCGCTGATATTTCAGATAGCGTATTGGACTAAGCGGCTTGTCAAAGCGCAAGAAATGTCGAGTAAAATGCACTATTAAACTTCTAGGGTAGTGCAAACAGAGACCCGATAAGATCATTTTATATTATGGTTAATTTAAGAATTCAGCGAAATTCTCTCAGATTTGTTCAATTTACGTCGCTGATATTTCAGATACCGTATTGGGCTAAGCGGCATCTCAAAGCGCGAGAAATGGCGAGTAAAATGCACTATTAAACTTCTAGGGTAGGGCAAACAGAGACCCGATTAGATCATTTTATATTTTGGTTAATATAAGAATACAGCGAAATTCTATCACGTTTGTTCAATTTACGTCGCTCCTATTTCAGATAGCGTATTGGGCTAAGCGGCATCTCAAAGCGCATGAAATGACGAATAAAATGCACAATTAAGCTTCTACGCTAGGGCGAACAGAGACCCGATTAGATCATTTTACGTTATGGTTAATAGAAGAATTCAGCGAAATTCTATCACATTTGATCAATTTACATCGCTCCTATTTCAGATAGCGTATTGTGCTAAGCGGCATCTCAAAGCGCATGAAATAACGAGTAAAATGCACTATTAAACTTCTAGGGTAGGACAAACAGAGACACCATTAGATCATTTTATATTATGGTTAATTTAAGAATTCAGCGAAATTCTATCACATTTGTTCAATTTACGTCGCTCCTATTTCAGATAGCGTATTGGGCTAAGCGGCATCTCAAAGCGCATGAAATGGCGAGTAAAATGCACTGTTAAACTTATAGGGTAGGGCAAACAGAGACCCGATTAGATCATTTTATATTATGGTTAATTTAAGAATTCAGCGAAATTCTCTCAGATTTGTTCAATTTACGTCGCTGATATTTCAGATAGCGTATTGGGCTAAGCGGCATCTCAAAGCGCGAGAAATGGCGTGTAAAATGCACTATTAAACTTCTAGGGTAGGGCAAACAGAGACCCGATTAGATCATTTTATATTTTGGTTAATATAAGAATACAGCGAAATTCTATCACATTTGTTCAATTTACGTCGCTCCTATTTCAGATAGCGTATTGGGCTAAGCGGCATCTCAAAGCGCATGAAATGACGAATAAAATGCACAATTAAGCTTCTACGCTAGGGCGAACAGAGACCCGATTAGATCATTTTACGTTATGGTTAATAAAAGAATTCAGCGAAATTCTATCACATTTGATCAATTTACATCGCTCCTATTTCAGATAGCGTATTGTGCTAGGCGGCATCTCAAAGCGCATGAAATAACGAGTAAAATGCACTATTAAACTTCTAGGGTAGGGCAAACAGAGACCCCATTAGATCATTTTATATTATGGTTAATTTAAGAATTCAGCGAAATTCTATCACATTTGTTCAATTTACGTCGCTCCTATTTCAGATAGCGTATTGGGCTAAGCGGCATCTCAAAGCGCATGAAATGGCGAGTAAAATGCACTGTTAAACTTCTAGGGTAGGGCAAACAGAGACCCGATTAGATCATTTTATATTTTGGTTAATATAAGAATTCAGCGAAATTCTATCACATTTGTTCAATTTACGTCGCTGATATTTCAGATAGCGTATTGGACTAAGCGGCTTGTCAAAGCGCAAGAAATGTCGAGTAAAATGCACTATTAAACTTCTAGGGTAGTGCAAACAGAGACCCGATAAGATCATTTTATATTATGGTTAATTTAAGAATTCAGCGAAATTCTCTCAGATTTGTTCAATTTACGTCGCTGATATTTCAGATAGCGTATTGGGCTAAGCGGCATCTCAAAGCGCGAGAAATGGCGAGTAAAATGCACTATTAAACTTCTAGGGTAGGGCAAACAGAGACCCGATTAGATCATTTTATATTTTGGTTAATATAAGAATACAGCGAAATTCTATCACGTTTGTTCAATTTACGTCGCTCCTATTTCAGATAGCGTATTGGGCTAAGCGGCATCTCAAAGCGCATGAAATGACGAATAAAATGCACAATTAAGCTTCTACGCTAGGGCGAACAGAGACCCGATTAGATCTTTTTACGTTATGGTTAATAGAAGAATTCAGCGAAATTCAATCACATTTGATCAATTTACATCGCTCCTATTTCAGATAGCGTATTGTGCTAAGCGGCATCTCAAAGCGCATGAAATAACGAGTAAAATGCACTATTAAACTTCTGGGGTAGGGCAAACAGAGACCCCATTAGATCATTTTATATTATGGTTAATTTAAGAATTCAGCGAAATTCTATCACATTTGTTCAATTTACGTCGCTCCTATTTCAGATAGCGTATTGGGCTAAGCGGCATCTCAAAGCGCATGATATGGCGAGTAAAATGCACTATTAAACTTCTAGGGTAGGGCGAACAAAGACCCGATTAGATCATTTTACATTGAGGTTGATATAAGAATTCAACGAAATTCTATCACATTTGTTCAATTTACGTCGCTCCTATTTCAGATAGCGTATTGGGCTAAGCGGCATCTCAAAGCGCATGAAATGGCGAGTAAAATGCACTATTAAACTTCTAGGATAAGGCAAACAGAGACACGATTAGATCATTTTATATTACGGTAAATATAAGAATTCAGCGTAATTCTGTCACATTTGTTCAACTTACGTAGCTCCTATTTCAGATAGCGTACTGGGCTAGGCGGCAACTTAAAGCGCGTGGAATGGCGAGTAAAATGCACCATTAAACTTCTATGGTAGGGCAATCAGAGAACCGATTAGATCATTTTATATTACGGTAAATATAAGAATTCAGCGTAATTCTGTCACATTTGTTCAACTTACGTAGCTCCTATTTCAGATAGCGTATTGGGCTCAGCGGCATCTCAAAGCGCATGAAATGGCGAGTAAAATGCACTATTAAACTTCTAGGATAAGGCAAACAGAGACCCGATTAGATCATTTTATGTTGCGGTTAATATAAGAATTCAGCGTAACTCTGACACATTTGTTCAACTTACGTAGCTCCTATTTCAGATAGCGTACTGGGCTAGGCGGCATCTTAAAGCGCGTGGAATGGCGAGTGAAATGCACTATTAAACTTCTATGATAGGGCAATCAGAGACCCGATTAGATCATTTTATGTTTTGGTTAATATAAGAATTCAGCGAAATTCTATCACATTTGTTCAATTTACATCGCTCCTATTTCAGATAGCGTATTGGGGTAAGTTGCATCTCAAAGCGCAAGACATGGCGAGTAAAATGCACTACTAATCTTCTAGGGTAGGCAAACAGAGACCCGATTAGATCATTTTATATTGCGGTTAATATAGGAATTCAGCGTATCTCTGTCACATTTGTTCAACTTACGTAGCTCCTATTTCAGATAGCGTCCTGGGCTAGGCGGCATCTTAAAGCGCGTGGAATGGCGAGTAAAATGCACTATTAAACTTCTGGGATAAGGCAAACAGAGACCCGATTAGATCATTTTATATTACGGTTAATATAAGAATTCAGCGTAATTCTGTCACATTTGTTCAACTTACGTCGCTCCTCTTTCAGATAGCGTACTGGGCTAGGCGGCATCTTAAAGCGCGTGGAATGGCGAGTAAAATGCACTATTAAACTTCTATGATAGGGCTATCAGAGACCCGATTAGATCATTTTATATTTTGGTTAATATAAGAATTCAGCGAAGTTCTATCACATTTGTTCAATTTACGTCGCTCCTATTTCAGATAGCGCACTGGGCTAAGCGGCATCTCAAAGCGCATGAAATGGCGAGTAAAATGCACTATTAAACTTCTAGGATAAGGCAAACAGAGACCCGATTAGAGCATTTTATGTTTTGGTTAATATAAGAATTCAGCGAAATTCTATCACATTTGTTCAATTTACGTCGCTCCTATTTCAGATAGCGTATTGGGCTAAGCGGCATCTCAAAGCGCATGGATTGACGAGTGAAATGCTCTATTAAACTTCTGGGGTAGGGCGAACAGAAACCCGAATAGATCATTTTATATTACGGTTAATATAAGAATTCAGCGTAATTCTATCACATTTGTTCAACTTACGTCGCTCCTCTTTCAGATAGCGTACTGGGCTAGGCGGCATCTCAAAGCGCATGAAATGGCGAGTAAAATGCACTATTATACTTCTAGTGTAGGGCAATCAGAGACCCGATTAGATCATTTTATATTATGCTTAATTTAAGAATTCAGCAAAATTCTATCACATTTGTTCAATTTACGTAGTTCCTATTTCAGATAGCATACTGGGCTAAAGGAATCTCTAAGCGCGTGGAAGGGCCAGTAAAATGCACTACTAAACTTCTATGATCGGGCAATCAGAGACCCGATTACATCATTTTATATTTTGGTTAATATAAGAATTCAGCGAAATTCTCTCACATTTGTTCAATTTACGTCGCTGATATTTCAGATAGCGTATTGGGCTAAGCGGCATCTCAAAGCGCAAGAAATGTGGAGTAAAATGCACTATAAACTTCTAGGGTAGGGCAAACAGAGACCCGATAAGATCATTTTATATTATGGTCAATTTAAGAATTCAGCGAAATTCTATCACATTTGTTCAATTTACGTCGCTCCTATTTCAGATAGCGTACTGGTCTAGGCGGCATCTCAAAGCGCGTGGAAGGGCGAGTAAAATGCACTACTAAACTTCTATGATAGGGCAATCAGAGACCCGATGAGATCATTTTACATTAAGGTTAATATAAGAATTCAGCGAAATTCTATCACATTTGTTCAATTTACGTCGCTCCTATTTCAGATAGCTTATTGGGCTAAGCGGCATCGCAAAGCGCATGAAATGACGAGTGAAATGCACTATTAAACTTCTAGGGTAGGGCAAACAGAGACACGATCAGATCATTTTATATTACGGTTAATATAAGAATTCAGCGTAATTCTGTCACATTTGTTCAACTTACGTAGCTCCTATTTCAGATAGCGTACTGGGCTAGGCGGCAACTTAAAGCGCGTGGAATGGCGAGTGAAATGCACTATTAATCTTCTAGGGTAGGGCAATCAGAGACCCCATTAGATCATTTTATATTATGGTTAATTTAAGAATTCAGCGAAATTCTATCACATTTGTTCAATTTACGTCGCTCCTATGTCAGATAGCGTATTGGGCTATGCGGCATCTCGAAGCGCATGAAATGACGAGTAAAATGCACTGTTAAACTTCTAGGGTAGGGCAAACAGAGACCCGATTAGATCATTTTATATTACGGTTAATATAAGAATTCAGCGTAATTCTATCACATTTGTTCAACTTACGTCGCTCCTATTTCAGATAGCGTACTGGGCAAGGCGGTATCTCAAAGCGCGTGGAAGGGCGAGTAAAATGCACTACTAAACTTCTATGATAGGGTAATCAGAGACCCGACTAGATCATTTTATATTTTGGTTAATATAAGAATTCAGCGAAATTCTCTCACATTTGTTCAATTTACGTCGCTGATATTCCAGATAGCGTATTGGACTAAGCGGCATCTCAAAGCGCAAGAAATGTCGAGTAAAATGCACTATTAAACTTCTAGGGTAGGGCAAACAGGGACCCGATAAGATCATTTTATATTATGGTTAATTTAAGAATTCAGCGAAATTGTCTCACATTTGTTCAATTTACGTGGCTGATATTTCAGATAGCGTATTGGGCTAAGCGGCAACTCGAAGCGCGAGAAATGGCGAGTAAAATGCACTATTAAACTTCTAGGGTAGGGCAAACAGAGACCCGATTAGATCATTTTATATTTTGGTTAATATAAGAATTCAGCGAAATTCTATCACATTTGTTCAATTTACGTCGCTCCTATTTCAGATAGCGTATTGGGCTAAGCGGCATCTCAAAGCGCATGAAATGACGAATAAAATGCACAATTAAGCTTCTACGCTAGGGCGAACAGAGACCCGATTAGATCATTTTACGTTATGGTTAATAAAAGAATTCAGCGAAATTCTATCACATTTGATCAATTTACATCGCTCCTATTTCAGATAGCGTACTGGGCTAAGCGGCATATCAAAGCGCATGAAATGACAAGTCAAATGCACTATTAAACTTCTAGGGTAGGGCAAACAGAGACCCCATTAGATCATTTTATATTATGGTTAATTTAAGAATTCTGCGAAATTCTATCACATTTGTTCAATTTACGTCGCTCCTATTTCAGATAGCGTATTGGGCTAAGCGTCATCTCAAAGCGCATGAAATGGCGAGTAAAATGCACTGTTAAACTTCTAGGGTAGGGCAAACAGAGACCCGATTAGATCATTTTATATTATGGTTAATTTAAGAACTCAGCGAAATTCTATCACATTTGTTTAATTTACGTCGCTCCTATTGCTGATAGCGTATTGGGCTAAGCGGCATCTTAAAGCGCGTGGAATGGCGAGTAAAATTCACTATTAAACTTCTATGATAGGGCAATCAGAGACCAGATTAGATCATTTTATATTTTGGTTATATAATAATTCAGCGAAATTCTATCACATTTGGTCAATTTACGTCGCTCCTATTTCAGATAGCTTATTGGGCTAAGCGGCATCTCAAAGCGCATGAAATGACGAGTGAAATGCACTATTAAACTTCTAGGGTAGGGCGAACAAAGACCCGATTAGACCATTTTACATTGAGGTTAATATAAGAATTCAGCGAAATTCTATCACATTTGTTCAATTTACGTCGCTCCTATTTCAGATCGCGTATTGGGCTATGCGGCATCTCAAAGCGCATGAAATGGCGAGTAAAATGCACTATTAAACTTCTAGGATAAGGCAAACAGAGACCCGATTAGATCATTTTATGTTTTGGTTAATATAAGAATTCAGCGAAATTCTATCACATTTGTTCAATTTACGTCGCTCCTATTTCAGATAGCGTATTGGGCTAAGCGGCATCTCAAAGCGCATGGATTGACGAGTGAAATGCTCTATTAAACTTCTGGGGTAGGGCGAACAGAAACCCGAATAGATCATTTTATATTACGGTTAATATAAGAATTCAGCGTAATTCTATCACATTTGTTCAACTTACGTCGCTCCTCTTTCAGATAGCGTACTGGGCTAGGCGGCATCTCAAAGCGCATGAAATGGCGAGTAAAATGCACTATTATACTTCTAGTGTAGGGCAATCAGAGACCCGATTAGATCATTTTATATTATGCTTAATTTAAGAATTCAGCAAAATTCTATCACATTTGTTCAATTTACGTCGCTGATATTTCAGATAGCGTATTGGGCTAAGCGCCATCTCAAAGCGCAAGAAATGTGGAGTAAAATGCACTATTAAACTTCTAGGGTAGGGCAAACAGAGACCCGATAAGATCATTTTATATTATGGTCAATTTAAGAATTCAGCGAAATTCTATCACATTTGTTCAATTTACGTCGCTCCTATTTCAGATAGCGTATTGGGCTAAGCGGCATCTCAAAGCGCATGGATTGACGAGTGAAATGCTCTATTAAACTTCTGGGGTAGGGCGAACAGAAACCCGAATAGATCATTTTATATTACGGTTAATATAAGAATTCAGCGTAATTCTATCACATTTGTTCAACTTACGTCGCTCCTATTTCAGATAGCGTACTGGGCAAGGCGGTATCTCAAAGCGCGTGGAAGGGCGAGTAAAATGCACTACTAAACTTCTATGATAGGGTAATCAGAGACCCGACTAGATCATTTTATATTTTGGTTAATATAAGAATTCAGCGAAATTCTCTCACATTTGTTCAATTTACGTCGCTGATATTCCAGATAGCGTATTGGACTAAGCGGCATTTCAAAGCGCAAGAAATGTCGAGTAAAATGCACTATTAAACTTCTAGGGTAGGGCAAACAGGGACCCGATAAGATCATTTTATATTATGGTTAATTTAAGAATTCAGCGAAATTGTCTCACATTTGTT
This sequence comes from Macropis europaea, assembly GCA_916610135.2. Classification (NCBI taxonomy): domain Eukaryota; kingdom Metazoa; phylum Arthropoda; class Insecta; order Hymenoptera; family Melittidae; genus Macropis; species Macropis europaea. The sequence goes on from CAKAJE020002152.1 coordinate 30,906, forward strand.
CAATTTACGTGGCTGATATTTCAGATAGCGTATTGGGCTAAGCGGCAACTCGAAGCGCGAGAAATGGCGAGTAAAATGCACTATTAAACTTCTAGGGTAGGGCAAACAGAGACCCGATTAGATCATTTTATATTTTGGTTAATATAAGAATTCAGCGAAATTCTATCACATTTGTTCAATTTACGTCGCTCCTATTTCAGATAGCGTATTGGGCTAAGCGGCATCTCAAAGCGCATGAAATGACGAATAAAATGCACAATTAAGCTTCTACGCTAGGGCGAACAGAGACCCGATTAGATCATTTTACGTTATGGTTAATAAAAGAATTCAGCGAAATTCTATCACATTTGATCAATTTACATCGCTCCTATTTCAGATAGCGTACTGGGCTAAGCGGCATCTCAAAGCGCATGAAATGACGAGTCAAATGCACTATTAAACTTCTAGGGTAGGGCAAACAGAGACCCCATTAGATCATTTTATATTATGGTTAATTTAAGAATTCTGCGAAATTCTATCACATTTGTTCAATTTACGTCGCTCCTATTTCAGATAGCGTATTGGGCTAAGCGGCATCTCAAAGCGCATGAAATGGCGAATAAAATGCACTGTTAAACTTCTAGGGTAGGGCAAACAGAGACCCGATTAGATCATTTTATATTATGGTTAATTTAAGAATTCAGCGAAATTCTATCACATTTGTTTAATTTACGTCGCTCCTATTGCTGATAGCGTATTGGGCTAAGCGGCATCTTAAAGCGCGTGGAATGGCGAGTAAAATTCACTATTTAACTTCTATGATAGGGCAATCAGAGACCAGATTAGATCATTTTATATTTTGGTTATATAATAATTCAACGAAATTCTATCACATTTGGTCAATTTACGTCGCTCCTATTTCAGATAGCTTATTGGGCTAAGCGGCATCTCAAAGCCCATGAAATGACGAGTGAAATGCACTATTAAACTTCTAGGGTAGGGCGAACAAAGACCCGATTAGATCATTTTACATTGAGGTTAATATAAGAATTCAGCGAAATTCTATCACATTTGTTCAATTTACGTCGCTCCTATTTCAGATCGCGTATTGGGCTATGCGGCATCTCAAAGCGCATGAAATGGCGAGTAAAATGCACTATTAAACTTCTAGGATAAGGTAAACAGAGACCCGATTAGATCATTTTATATTACGGTTAATATAAGAATTCAGCGAAATTCTATCACATTTGTTCAACATACGTCGCTCCTATTTCAGATAGCGTGCTGGGCTAGCCGGCATCTTAAAGCGCGTGGAATGGCGAGTAAAATGCACTATTAAACTTCTATGATAGGGCAATCAGAGACCCGATTAGATCATTTTATATTTTGGTTAATATAAGAATTCAGCGAAATTCTATCACATTTGTTCAATTTACGTCGCTCCTATTTCAGATAGCTTATTGGGCTAAGCGGCATCGCAAAGCGCATGAAATGACGAGTGAAATGCACTATTAATCTTCTAGGGTATGGCAATCAGAGACCCCATTAGATCATTTTATATTATGGTTAATTTAAGAATTCAGCGAAATTCTATCACATTTGTTTAATTTACGTCGCTCCTATTGCTGATAGCGTATTGGGCTAAGCGGCATCTTAAAGCGCGTGGAATGGCGAGTAAAATTCACTATTTAACTTCTATGATAGGGCAATCAGAGACCAGATTAGATCATTTTATATTTTGGTTATATAATAATTCAGCGAAATTCTATCACATTTGTTCAATTTACGTCGCTCCTATTTCAGATCGCGTATTGGGCTATGCGGCATCTCAAAGCGCATGAAATGGCGAGTAAAATGCACTATTAAACTTCTAGGATAAGGCAAACTGAGACCCGATTAGATCATTTTATATTACGGTTAATATAAGAATTCAGCGTAATTCTGTCACATTTGTTCAAGTTACGTAGCTCCTATTTCAGATAGCGTACTGGGATAGGCGGCAACTTAAAGCGCGTGGAATGGCGAGTAAAATGCACTATTAAACTTCTATGATAGGGCAATCAGAGACCCGATTAGATCATTTTATATTTTGGTTAATATAAGAATTCAGCGAAATTCTATCACATTTGTTCAATTTACGTCGCTCCTATGTCAGATAGCGTATTGGGCTAAGCGGCATCTGAAAGCGCATGAAATGGCGAGTGAAACGCACTATTAATCTTCTAGGGTAGGGCAATCAGAGACCCCATTAGATCATTTTATATTATGGTTAATTTAAGAATTCAGCGAAATTCTATCACATTTGTTCAATTTACGTCGCTCCTATTTCAGACAGCGTATTGGGCTATGCGACATCTCAAAGCGCATGACATGACAAGTAAAATGCACTATTAAACTTCTAGGGTAGGGCGAACAAAGACCCGATTAGATCATTTTACATTGAGGTTAATATAAGAATTCAGCGAAATTCTATCACATTTGTTCAATTTACGTCGCTCCTATTTCAGATAGCGTATTGGGCTACGCGGCATCTCAAAGCGCATGAAATGGCGAGTAAAATGCACTATTAAACTTCTAGGATAAGGCAAACAGAGACCCGATTAGATCATTTTATATTACGGTTAATATAAGAATTCAGCGTAATTCTATCACATTTGTTCAACTTACGTCGCTCCTATTTCAGATAGCGTATTGGGCTATGCGGCATCTCAAAGCGCATGAAATGGCGAGTAAAATGCACTATTAAACTTCTAGGATAAGGCAAACAGAGACCCGATTAGATCATTTTATATTACGGTTAATATAAGGATTCAGCGTAATTCTGTCACATTTGTTCAAGTTACGTAGCTCCTATTTCAGATAGCGTACTGGGAGAGGCGGCAACTTAAAGCGCGTGGAATGGCGAGTAAAGTGCACTATTAAACTTCTATGATAGGGCAATCAGAGACCCGATTAGATCATTTTATATTTTGGTTAATATAAGAATTCAGCGAAATTCTATCACATTTGTTCAATTTACGTCGCTCCTATGTCAGATAGCGTATTGGGCTAAGCGGCATCTCAAAGCGCATGAAATGGCGAGTGAAATGCACTATTAATCTTCTAGGGTAGGGCAATCAGAGACCCCATTAGATCATTTTATATTATGGTTAATTTAAGAATTCAGCGAAATTCTATCACATTTGTTCAATTTACGTCGCTCCTATTTCATATAGCGTATTGGGCTATGCGGCATCTCAAAGCGCATGAAATGGCGAGTAAAATGCACTATTAAACTTCTAGGATAAGGCACACAGAGACCCGATTAGATCATTTTATATTACGGTTAATATAAGAATTCAGCGTAATTCTGTCACATTTGTTCAAGTTACGTAGCTCCTATTTCAGATAGCGTACTGGGCTAGGAGTCAACTTAAAGCGCGTGGAAGGGCGAGTAAAATGCACTACTAAACTTCTATGGTAGGGCAATCAGAGACCCGATTAGATCATTTTATATTTTGGTTAATATAAGAATTCAGCGAAATTCTCACACATTTGTTCAATTTACGTCGCTGATATTTCAGACAGCGTATTGGACTAAGCGGCATCTCAAAGCGCAAGACATGTCGAGTAAAATGCACTATTAAACTTCTAGGGTAGGGCAAACAGAGACCCGATAAGATCATTTTATATGATGGTTAATTTAAGAATTCAGCGAAATTGTCTCACATTTGTTCAATTTACGTGGCTGATATTTCAGATAGCGTATTGGGCTAAGCGGCAACTCGAAGCGCGAGAAATGGCGAGTAAAATGCACTATTAAACTTCTAGGGTAGGGCAAACAGAGACCCGATTAGATCATTTTATATTTTGGTTAATATAAGAATTCAGCGAAATTCTATCACATTTGATCAATTTACATCGCTCCTATTTCAGATAGCGTATTGGGCTAAGCGGCATCTCAAAGCGCATGAAATGACGAGTCAAATGCACTATTAAACTTCTAGGGTAGGGCAAACAGAGACCCCATTAGATCATTTTATATTATGGTTAATTTAAGAATTCTGCGAAATTCTATCACATTTGTTCAATTTACGTCGCTCCTATTTCAGATAGCGTATTGGGCTAAGCGGCACTCAAAGCGCATGAAATGGCGAGTAAAATGCACTGTTAAACTTCTAGGGTAGGGCAAACAGAGACCCGATTAGATCATTTTATATTATGGTTAATTTAAGGATTCAGCGAAATTCTATCACATTTGTTCAATTTACGTCGCTCCTATGTCAGATAGCGTATTGGGCTAAGCGGCATCTCAAAGCGCATGAAATGGCGTGTGAAATGCACTATTAATCTTCTAGGGTAGGGCAATCAGAGACCCCATTAGATCATTTTATATTATGGTTAATTTAAGAATTCAGCGAATTTCTATCACATTTGTTCAATTTACGTCGCTCGTATGTCAGATAGCGTATTGGGCTATGCGGCATCTCAAAGCGCATGAAATGACGAGTAAAATGCACTGTTAAACTTCTAGGGTAGGGCAAACAGAGACCCGATTAGATCATTTTATATTACGGTTAATATAAGAATGCAGCGTAATTCTATCACATTTGTTCAACTTACGTCGCTCCTATTTCAGATAGCGTACTGGGCAAGGCGGTATCACAAAGCGCGTGGAAGGGCGAGTAAAATGCACTACTAAACTTCTATGATAGGGCAATCAGAGACCCCATTAGATCATTTTATATTATGGTTAATTTAAGAATTCAGCGAAATTGTATCACATTTGTCCAATTTACGTCGCTCCTATGTCAGATAGCGTATTGGGCTAAGCGGCATCTCAAAGCGCATGAAATGGCGAGTGAAATGCACTATTAACCTTCTAGGGTAGGGCAATCAGAGTCTCCATTAGATCATTTTATATCATGGTTAATTTAAGAATTCAGCGAAATTCTATCACATTTGTTCAATTTACGTCGCTACTATTTCAGATAGCGTACTGGGCTAAGCGGCATCTCAGAGCGCAAGAAATGGCGAGTAAAATGCACTATTAAACTTCATGGGTAGGGCAAACAGAGACCCGATTAGATCATTTTATATAATGGTTAATTTAAGAATTCAGAAAAATTCTATCACATTTGTTCAATTTACGTCGTTCCTACTTCAGATAGCGTATTGGGCTATGCGGCATCTCAAAGCGCATGAAATGAGGAGTAAAATGCACTGTTAAACTTCTAGGGTAGGGCAAACAGAGACCCGATTAGATCATTTTATATTACGGTTAATATAAGAATTCAGCGTAATTCTATCACATTTGTTCAACTTACGTCGCTCCTATTTCAGATAGCGTACTGGGCTAGGCGGTATCTCAAAGCGCGTCGAAGGGCGAGTAAAATGCACTACTAAACATCTATGATAGGGCAATCAGAGACCCGATTAGATCATTTTATATTTTGGTTAATATAAGAATTCAGCGAAATTCTCTCACATTTGTTCAATTTACGTCGCTGATATTTCAGATAGCGTATTGGACTAAGCGGCATCTCAAAGCGCAAGAAATGTCGAGTAAAATGCACTATTAAACTTCTAGGGTAGTGCAAACAGAGACCCGATAAGATCATTTTATATTATAGTTAATTTAAGAATTCAGCGAAATTCTCTCAGATTTGTTCAATTTACGTCGCTGATATTTCAGATAGCGTATTGGGCTAAGCGGCATCTCAAAGCGCGAGAAATGGCGAGTAAAATGCACTATTAAACTTCTAGGGTAGGGCAAACAGAGACCCGATTAGATCATTTTATATTTTGGTTAATATAAGAATTCAGCGAAATTCTATCACATTTGTTCAATTTACGTCGCTCCTATTTCAGATAGCGTATTGGGCTAAGCGGCATCTCAAAGCGCATGAAATGACGAATAAAATGCACAATTAAGCTTCTACGCTAGGGCGAACAGAGACCCGATTAGATCATTTTACGTTATGGTTAATAAAAGAATTCAGCGAAATTCTATCACATTTGATCAATTTACATCGCTCCTATTTCAGATAGCGTATTGGGCTAAGCGGCATCTTAAAGCGCATGAAATGACGAGTAAAATGCACTATTAAACTTCTAGGGTAGGGCAACAGAGACCCCATTAGATCATTTTATATTATGGTTAATTTAAGAATTCAGCGAAATTCTATCACATTTGTTCAATTTACGTCGCTCCTATTTCAGATAGCGTATTGGGCTGAGCGGCATCCCAAAGCGCATGAAATGGCGAGTAAAATGCACTATTAAACTTCTAGGGTAGGGCAAACAGAGACCCGATTAGATCATTTTATATTATGGTTAATTTAAGAATTCAGCGAAATTCTATCACATTTGTTCAATTTACGTCGCTCCTATTTCAGATAGCGTATTGGGGTAAGCTGCATCTCAAAGCGCAAGACATGGCGAGTAAAATGCACTACTAAACTTCTAGGGTAGGCAAACAGAGACCCGATTAGATCATTTTATATTGCGGTTAATATAAGAATTCAGCGTAACTCTGTCACATTTGTTCAAGTTACGTAGCTCCTATTTCAGATAGCGTACTGGGATAGGCGGCAACTTAAAGCGCGTGGAATGGCGAGTAAAATGCACTATTAAACTTCTATGATAGGGCAATCAGAGACCCGATTAGATCATTTTATATTTTGGTTAATATAAGAATTCAGCGAAATTCTATCACATTTGTTCAATTTACGTCGCTCCTATGTCAGATAGCGTATTGGGCTAAGCGGCATCTGAAAGCGCATGAAATGGCGAGTGAAACGCACTATTAATCTTCTAGGGTAGGGCAATCAGAGACCCCATTAGATCATTTTATATTATGGTTAATTTAAGAATTCAGCGAAATTCTATCACATTTGTTCAATTTACGTCGCTCCTATTTCAGACAGCGTATTGGGCTATGCGACATCTCAAAGCGCATGACATGACAAGTAAAATGCACTATTAAACTTCTAGGGTAGGGCGAACAAAGACCCGATTAGATCATTTTACATTGAGGTTAATATAAGAATTCAGCGAAATTCTATCACATTTGTTCAATTTACGTCGCTCCTATTTCAGATAGCGTATTGGGCTACGCGGCATCTCAAAGCGCATGAAATGGCGAGTAAAATGCACTATTAAACTTCTAGGATAAGGCAAACAGAGACCCGATTAGATCATTTTATATTACGGTTAATATAAGAATTCAGCGTAATTCTATCACATTTGTTCAACTTACGTCGCTCCTATTTCAGATAGCGTATTGGGCTATGCGGCATCTCAAAGCGCATGAAATGGCGAGTAAAATGCACTATTAAACTTCTAGGATAAGGCAAACAGAGACCCGATTAGATCATTTTATATTACGGTTAATATAAGGATTCAGCGTAATTCTGTCACATTTGTTCAAGTTACGTAGCTCCTATTTCAGATAGCGTACTGGGAGAGGCGGCAACTTAAAGCGCGTGGAATGGCGAGTAAAATGCACTATTAAACTTCAATGATAGGGCAATCAGAGACCCGATTAGATCATTTTATATTTTGGTTAATATAAGAATTCAGCGAAATTCTATCACATTTGTTCAATTTACGTCGCTCCTATGTCAGATAGCGTATTGGGCTAAGCGGCATCTCAAAGCGCATGAAATGGCGAGTGAAATGCACTATTAATCTTCTAGGGTAGGGCAATCAGAGACCCCATTAGATCATTTTATATTATGGTTAATTTAAGAATTCAGCGAAATTCTATCACATTTGTTCAATTTACGTCGCTCCTATTTCATATAGCGTATTGGGCTATGCGGCATCTCAAAGCGCATGAAATGGCGAGTAAAATGCACTATTAAACTTCTAGGATAAGGCACACAGAGACCCGATTAGATCATTTTATATTACGGTTAATATAAGAATTCAGCGTAATTCTGTCACATTTGTTCAAGTTACGTAGCTCCTATTTCAGATAGCGTACTGGGCTAGGAGTCAACTTAAAGCGCGTGGAAGGGCGAGTAAAATGCACTACTAAACTTCTATGGTAGGGCAATCAGAGACCCGATTAGATCATTTTATATTTTGGTTAATATAAGAATTCAGCGAAATTCTCACACATTTGTTCAATTTACGTCGCTGATATTTCAGACAGCGTATTGGACTAAGCGGCATCTCAAAGCGCAAGACATGTCGAGTAAAATGCACTATTAAACTTCTAGGGTAGGGCAAACAGAGACCCGATAAGATCATTTTATATGATGGTTAATTTAAGAATTCAGCGAAATTGTCTCACATTTGTTCAATTTACGTGGCTGATATTTCAGATAGCGTATTGGGCTAAGCGGCAACTCGAAGCGCGAGAAATGGCGAGTAAAATGCACTATTAAACTTCTAGGGTAGGGCAAACAGAGACCCGATTAGATCATTTTATATTTTGGTTAATATAAGAATTCAGCGAAATTCTATCACATTTGTTCAATTTACGTCGCTCCTATTTCAGATAGCGTATTGGGCTAAGCGGCATCTCAAAGCGCATGAAATGACGAATAAAATGCACAATTAAGCTTCTACGCTAGGGCGAACACAGACCAGATTAGATCATTTTACGTTATGGTTAATAAAAGAATTCAGCGAAATTCTATCACATTTGATCAATTTACATCGCTCCTATTTCAGATAGCGTATTGGGCTAAGCGGCATCTCAAAGCGCATGAAATGACGAGTCAAATGCACTATTAAACTTCTAGGGTAGGCCAAACAGAGACCCCATTAGATCATTTTATATTATGGTTAATTTAAGAATTCTGCGAAATTCTATCACATTTGTTCAATTTACGTCGCTCCTATTTCAGATAGCGTATTGGGCTAAGCGGCACTCAAAGCGCATGAAATGGCGAGTAAAATGCACTGTTAAACTTCTAGGGTAGGGCAAACAGAGACCCGATTAGATCATTTTATATTATGGTTAATTTAAGGATTCAGCGAAATTCTATCACATTTGTTCAATTTACGTCGCTCCTATGTCAGATAGCGTATTGGGCTAAGCGGCATCTCAAAGCGCATGAAATGGCGTGTGAAATGCACTATTAATCTTCTAGGGTAGGGCAATCAGAGACCCCATTAGATCATTTTATATTATGGTTAATTTAAGAATTCAGCGAATTTCTATCACATTTGTTCAATTTACGTCGCTCGTATGTCAGATAGCGTATTGGGCTATGCGGCATCTCAAAGCGCATGAAATGACGAGTAAAATGCACTGTTAAACTTCTAGGGTAGGGCAAACAGAGACCCGATTAGATCATTTTATATTACGGTTAATATAAGAATGCAGCGTAATTCTATCACATTTGTTCAACTTACGTCGCTCCTATTTCAGATAGCGTACTGGGCAAGGCGGTATCTCAAAGCGCGTGGAAGGGCGAGTAAAATGCACTACTAAACTTCTATGATAGGGCAATCAGAGACCCCATTAGATCATTTTATATTATGGTTAATTTAAGAATTCAGCGAAATTGTATCACATTTGTCCAATTTACGTCGCTCCTATGTCAGATAGCGTATTGGGCTAAGCGGCATCTCAAAGCGCATGAAATGGCGAGTGAAATGCACTATTAATCTTCTAGGGTAGGGCAATCAGAGTCTCCATTAGATCATTTTATATCATGGTTAATTTAAGAATTCAGCGAAATTCTATCACATTTGTTCAATTTACGTCGCTACTATTTCAGATAGCGTACTGGGCTAAGCGGCATCTCAGAGCGCAAGAAATGGCGAGTAAAATGCACTATTAAACTTCATGGGTAGGGCAAACAGAGACCCGATTAGATCATTTTATATAATGGTTAATTTAAGAATTCAGAAAAATTCTATCACATTTGTTCAATTTACGTCGTTCCTACTTCAGATAGCGTATTGGGCTATGCGGCATCTCAAAGCGCATGAAATGAGGAGTAAAATGCACTGTTAAACTTCTAGGGTAGGGCAAACAGAGACCCGATTAGATCATTTTATATTACGGTTAATATAAGAATTCAGCGTAATTCTATCACATTTGTTCAACTTACGTCGCTCCTATTTCAGATAGCGTACTGGGCTAGGCGGTATCTCAAAGCGCGTCGAAGGGCGAGTAAAATGCACTACTAAACATCTATGATAGGGCAATCAGAGACCCGATTAGATCATTTTATATTTTGGTTAATATAAGAATTCAGCGAAATTCTCTCACATTTGTTCAATTTACGTCGCTGATATTTCAGATAGCGTATTGGACTAAGCGGCATCTCAAAGCGCAAGAAATGTCGAGTAAAATGCACTATTAAACTTCTAGGGTAGTGCAAACAGAGACCCGATAAGATCATTTTATATTATAGTTAATTTAAGAATTCAGCGAAATTCTCTCAGATTTGTTCAATTTACGTCGCTGATATTTCAGATAGCGTATTGGGCTAAGCGGCATCTCAAAGCGCGAGAAATGGCGAGTAAAATGCACTATTAAACTTCTAGGGTAGGGCAAACAGAGACCCGATTAGATCATTTTATATTTTGGTTAATATAAGAATTCAGCGAAATTCTATCACATTTGTTCAATTTACGTCGCTCCTATTTCAGATAGCGTACTGGGCTAAGCGGCATCTCAAAGCGCATGAAATGACGAATAAAATGCACAATTAAGCTTCTACGCTAGGGCGAACAGAGACCCGATTAGATCATTTTACGTTATGGTTAATAAAAGAATTCAGCGAAATTCTATCACATTTGATCAATTTACATCGCTCCTATTTCAGATAGCGTATTGGGCTAAGCGGCATCTTAAAGCGCATGAAATGACGAGTAAAATGCACTATTAAACTTCTAGGGTAGGGCAAACAGAGACCCCATTAGATCATTTTATATTATGGTTAATTTAAGAATTCAGCGAAATTCTATCACATTTGTTCAATTTACGTCGCTCCTATTTCAGATAGCGTATTGGGCTGAGCGGCATCCCAAAGCGCATGAAATGGCGAGTAAAATGCACTATTAAACTTCTAGGGTAGGGCAAACAGAGACCCGATTAGATCATTTTATATTATGGTTAATTTAAGAATTCAGCGAAATTCTATCACATTTGTTCAATTTACGTCGCTCCTATTTCAGATAGCGTATTGGGGTAAGCTGCATCTCAAAGCGCAAGACATGGCGAGTAAAATGCACTACTAAACTTCTAGGGTAGGCAAACAGAGACCCGATTAGATCATTTTATATTGCGGTTAATATAAGAATTCAGCGTAACTCTGTCACATTTGTTCAACTTACGTAGCTCCTATATCAGATAGCGTCCTGGGCTAGGCGGCATCTTAAAGCGCGTGGAATGGCGAGTAAAATGCACTATTAAACTTCTAAGATAAGGCAAACAGAGACCCGATTAGATCATTTTATATTACGGTTAATATAAGAATTCAGCGTAATTCTGTCACATTTGTTCAACATACGTAGCTCCTATTTCAGATAGCCTACTGGGCTAGGCGGCAACTTAAAGCGCGTGGAATGTCGAGTGATATACACTATCAAACTTCTATGATAGGGCAATCAGAGACCCGATTAGATCATTTTATATTTTGGTTAATATAAGAATTCAGCGAAATTCTATCACATTTGTTCAATTTACGTCGCTCCTATTTCAGATAGCGTATTGGGCTAAGCGGCATCTCAAAGCGCATGAAATGGCGAGTAAAATGCACTAGTAAACTTCTAGGGTAGGGCAATCAGAGACCCGATTAGATC
>CAKAJE020002153.1:0-22475 GCA_916610135.2 Macropis europaea
TGCTTGCCTTATCATTGCCCGAACATTCGGTGAATTAAGATTGAACGTTTGCACCATAATTTTCAATTGTTGATTGGAGGGTCGGCTTAAAAGCTTTTGTGAATATTAGAAAGTTTATAGATTGATCGATTCCGTCGTCAGTTTTTTTTCTTGTCTAATTGACAAAGTATGTTTTTTTTTAGTATTTTTCTTGATGTTTGTTATTTGTAAGCGTTAATGGATGTTATAAACAAAAATAAAATAACCGTCATAAATTTTACATATTTTAATATACAGGTAAAGTAAATATGTACAACTTTGAGATTCCTGCACGCCGAGCCATAAGTTTAAAAACAACGGTAAAATCGAAACTTCGTTTTATTACGCAGAAAGTGTAAAAATGCAAGAAATGTAATGATGTAATTGCAATAAATAATTTGTATAAAAAAATATATTCATCGATGGTGACTGTAGAACAATTGTATCGAGTGAAAATTAATTGTAATATCTTAAAGTGGGAGAAGTCAGATTATGGGAATGTTATTTTCGAATGGAGGCATTGAACAAAAGATACTTTTGAAGAATTTATTTTTGAATTCTTCTAAACCCGAATTTTGATGTTAAATGTATTCAAGTACTATTACGATATTAATATTAATTAGGTAATCAGATACTATACTAAATATAATTTATAGAATCAGATTGTGATTTGACTCATCATATATGCTTGATTCAATAGTTACTCAGCTATGACTCAAATATAAAAATATATTAATACTGTAAAGCAAGTGAATGACCTTGAGAAAAATGTCGCCAATCATACTATGCATTCTCTTGACGCATTTTGAACAATCCTGTATACATGCCAAATGTTGACTGATTTTGTATTTCTGAATACGTAAAATAGTATAGAATACACATGCACAAACTATTGTGGTCTGAAAACTAATATTCATTACAAATTATTTACTTTTACAGACATACCAAATTTTGTATGTTCTATTAAATTATTTTTTCCTGTTTCCGGTTTTCTGTGTGTTTACTAGATTACTACTCATACTTACTATGAATATCAATAATAAAAAGAACACTTTCTGAAGAATAAATTGTCATGCAGTATCTGCTTCATTTGCTATCATCTGTTACTATTTCAGTAAATAAATTCGAACGCGCTAAATACTCGAGGAATTAGTACATTAAAAAAAAAATTTTGAATTCATCTGAAAGGAGCGAGACTCATTTTAAAATGCATAAATATTGCCGAATGCAATAAGTGAAGTTCCATGAAAATTCTTTCGGCGCATCCGGCGTGTCCCGGCATAATTGTGTCCGAGTGAACTATGCGAAGGAATTTCGCCGGGAACGTTTCCGTGGAATTTACTTGGAGGAAAAATTGGAAAGATGTTCAGCTGATCGGTGGAATGCAAATCTCAGGGGCGGGGAGGAGGACCGAGGGTCCAGGGCTTTTAATTAGCCGTCGTTCCCCGTTTAAATGCAGCCTAAGTTGTTCCGTGACAGGGTCTGAGATTCGGCTCGAAATTGAATTTTCGCCAAAGAATGAGAGGAGTTCTTCGGGAAATCGAATCAGGTCCAGATCTCCTGACACCTCGTTAGCTTGGAAAATTCCGGTGAATATCAAACGACGACGAAAACGTTCGCCCAATGGAACGTTACGTTATCTCCGCCAGCAAAAACTCACATAATTTCCGTTTATGTCACCGGCAAAATGATTAAACTCGTCTCCGTGTAATTATATTTCTGTAATCCGTTGAATTTCTATTACGACTTACATTCATAAGACCGCGGAGTTGGTTTCATCGATTTTCACCGATCTATTCTGGAAATATTCGATTAGGCAATGGAGCGTGTTGTATAAAATTCATTCAACAACTAATTCAAGATAATAAAGGTTAAACTATTTCCAACGTCGCTTCAGCCTTGCTATCTCAAAGTTTCATAATTTCCCGCGTATTATAAATAGTTCTATAATTACTATCCGCAATTTAAGGGATGCTAATTTCGTTATTATCAAATTCGTAAATTTGATCAATTAAATTTGTTGAATGCGTACATTCTTCTAGTTGTCTGTTATTGATCTTTCGAATGAAAAAATTATAAACATAGAGTGTTGTTTAATAAGTGATACAATCGGGGCAATAATAATCCGTTTTTTACATTATCTAAATACCCATGTGCTTCATGAACGTAACAAGTATAGGAACGAGTTTTGTTAGTCAAGTAAAAACTGTTATTATTAATCTATTTACCTTTTTAGGTTTTCAAGATGAACTAATCAATTTTGCAAGGACTTAAACTTCGTATAAGTAAAAATAATGGCCATATTGAAAATTTACAGTGGTTTAGTACGTTGCTATTGCAGGTCATATACATGAAGAGAGTTCAAGGTCATATATTTATTTACGTACGTAACTACCAAGCCATAAAATGATTCTTAATTTTTCGTGCTAACATATTACTGGTTAACGTTTCTTTTTAATTCGTCGATACATGTTTCCAAATTTACACATTAAAACCTTAATTAAGTTATCTATGCATCTTACCTGAACTGTGTTTTAAATCTGTTCTAATAATGGTAAGTGCATTATAAATACGAAAAGCATAAGTAATACCTAGTAAAGATATTAATCTAAAACATTTATTGTAGAGTACTGAACGAAGGAACAAAAAAATTAATTCAAGACAGACCCCTTAAAAATTGAGAGAATAATAAACAGATAAAAAACAAACATACGTATTCCACCATTATCTCTTTGATCATAAATACTATTAGTAAATCTTCTGACCAGATCCAACAGAACCAGTAAGAAATTATAAAAACTAGAAATAGAAATGATTAAACCCAGGGTAATTTCGAATTCGTTTTCATTTCGTTTTGGAATTCATATTCATGGTCATTTTCTACCAAAATCTAAAAAGTGTGCTACCTTCATACTCCATTAATTATCAAGCTTGACTTCGTACAAATGAATAAGCAAATATATTCTACAATATAACATTTTTATCAAACAAAAGATAGCCGTAGAGTAGCTGAAGAATCGTCTCTTCAGTATCTCCCCGAGAACGACAGCCAGCGTATAAAAGGGTTCAAGGGGTTGAAGTGCAGTTTCTTTTTTTATCGGGGGAAACTACCCCATCGCGGGGTGTCTGTCGAAGGGGATTCAGGATCTTCGGTGTCTGAAGGAGAAGCTGGGCAGATTTCTGAAAACGTCGCGGGGAAAGAATGCCGGATAACGGAGTCGTATACGACAACATGATCGAAGCGAAACGAGATGATTCTCGAGGGACGACGCTCGGTTGAATCAGTTTTCACTGTGTTTTATTACGTCGCCCTACGGCGATCGAGCAGACACGACAATATGCTTGATTGCTGGCTTCTTCGAGGGAACTTTCGAATTGTTTCACGAACATGATCGAACGCTGGAAACGGAAAGAAATAATTGTGCCTGAAAATGGTTCTTTATGTTACAGCTTTTTATTCGTGAATTTATTGACCTGAAAAAAAAATTCTTTAACCTCTTCAGGATTTTCTTTAGGTTACTGGAAAACTGGTTAAAATTGTCGTGATACTAAGTTGTTCAAAGTGACGTAAATGTGGCAACTGGTAATTACATATCCAGTTTCTTCTTGAATTTAAAGAATATTTAAATTTTAGAGCAAACAAACGTGTATGTGTGTGTCACTATCTTTGAAGAAGTTATAGATACAAACATTATCAATTTATAAATAGTAGCAGAACATTGAAATCGAACCTACAAACTTTGATAAATGTGCTAAAAAGTATGACTCAATTTCTCACCATTTTCATAGCGTACAATCCTTTCATTTTACTACCCTTATAGAAAAGTACTTTTAGCATGGGTCGTCCACTTTCAATTTCATTTCAGTTTTGCTTAATTTACAATTGAACAGACCGTTTGAAAATTCCTCAACCGTTGAATGCGGCAGTGAAGACAGCCATGCTTAGCCGGACAAGCTATAATTAGTTATGTTTAATATAAATTACAAAATAAATGAGTATTTAAGTACCTAATCGTACACATATGCTTATTTACTATTCGTGTACTGTTAAGTTTCCCTCGAATTATATCAGAATCCATAATTAATGAATTAAATTGAATGTGAAATGCCGATCATCGGTGATTTCCACGGTAGTCAGCGTGTTAAGAGATACCATTCACCAGATAATAGAAAAAGAGGAATACAAATCGTTTTCTAATCGAAAAGGGACACAAATGACTTAGCGATCGAACAGAGATACATATCACCCGGTAAGCAAAAAAAGAAGGTGGATGTTCGCACATTTTAGCACGACATTCGATAGCCGGTATTATCGATGTACGTCGATGGAGCAGGGGTAGCACCGAGTTCCACGATAAAATCTTCAGAATCCTTGCCAGAAATGAGGTCATTCGAGTGGAATCGAACTTCTGTATCTCGTGATTTCCTTGCGCGATTTATTTCCTAGATTTCTCACGAAGAAGAACGAAATGTGTTCCGTATTATCTTCGCGACACCAAATATCGTCAACCATAAACGGATGGACGTGTTTCGACTCATATCGATCTTACAACTCGGTCATTATCAGTCTCCCGAAATTTCTTCTAATAATTCGATAATTTACTTTCGATTATTTAAAATTTCAGTATTTATAGGAAACGCGTTGGATGTTAAAATAAAAAATTTTAAATAGAAGATCCTTTTGAGATAAATAAAAGAAATCGTGGTTCAAACGATTATTAGTCAATAAGAAGTAAAAAAATAATAATATAAGTCAAAGATTAATATTTTTCGACGCAATGAATTTTCGTGACATGTTCTTTTTCGAAATTAAATTGATGATTATTGATTTAAGCTTTTCAATTTAAATGTCTATGAATCGTAAAAATCGTCATTTGTAATTTTAGTTCTAGACTGTGAAAACATTGAAAGTTAAAGTTAAGTGACGAAACTGTTGAACTTTTCGATATGTTTCACGGTATTAAGTAAAGCTTCATCGCTTGGCCAGTGTTATCTCTTCTGAACGATTTGTTCGATAGTTATGCGAACGACGTTCCACTCGTAGAACTTTGAATCTAAATGGCCGGGAATTTTGTGTATCGATCTCGATTATCTGCTCACTCTGTGCATCGTATATCACTTGAACGTTATCTACGTCTTCCTGTATTACAATGTATTTTAAAACCGTATATGGTGCAAAAAATTGAAATGGAATGCCGATTAAATGTCTTCGTGATGTACATTCTACATACGATTCCATGCTCTAAAGCGATGTCAACGACCATTACCCTATATTTATTGAATTAACGTAACTCAAAATATACTGACACGCTTTTCCTCTGAAAGATCCATAGTACACTTTCAATATCCAAGAGAAATTGCACATCAAATATGTAATAATGAGTTGGAATTACTGTTTAATAAAAATCTTGTTACTAAAAATTTTATATTAGTACGTTCCGTGCCGCAATAAACAATTCCACGCCTTGCACGACACATGAAAATTAATTTTTACAAATAGGAGTGGTTGGGGTTGCGTACTTGCTTCGTGGTACAATTTTAAATCTGCATAAGGTAGGTTGGACTAGGCAGCACAATTACGAAAACGATGTGTATGTACTTCTAGTATATGTCCCATTGAATGTTAAAAATTTAAATTGCTCATGGATTTTGTATAAAAACACAACTGGTTCACAAGCTGTAATGAAACATACATGTTTTGCAGAAAAGGCTGTATAGAAAAAATATATTTTACCCTTCTGTCTCATTTTGAGGTATACTATCATTTCATATTCCATTTTACCACGACTCTCTGACCATTCTGTAAATATCCTGTAAGGTTAATTTTAGTCAAAATATAATGAAACATTTAACAAAATAAAATATAGAGGTAATCAGGGATAACAGTAATTCGATTGATTCGAATTTCATGTGTATCATAAGTAGACTGCGGAAGTTTACGCAAGTATGCCATGCCGTGAATGTGCAAAGTATGTACATACAAGATGTATGCGAAGTATACATAGGATGAATACAGTAAATACTAAATACGCATTTCGGTAGGGATTAGAAAATTCATATAATTTTGTTTAATCACTATATTTATCAGCGTATTTACATTATATGTGCATTATACAAATTATTATAACAAATAATGATATTATACATTTCAAAATATTGTACTACTAACATGTCAAATTGTTTAATATAAGAAACTATTAAACTTTTTAACATATGAAACTATCAAAGTGTTAAACAATTAAATTACTAATACTATTAAACTATTATACTATATCTAATCAGATTTCAGACAATTTTTAAACTACAGTAAACAGCAATAGTTTCTTCCAAATTATCAGTTGAAAGTTGCTGCCGGTTTTCCTAAAAAATTAGTTTAAACTCCGAGAATGACCTCTCATGATCACGTAATTTTACGCGCACAACAAAAGTAGATTTGACAATTATAGTCTATAATGGCGAGGTTGAGAGGATTCTAACAATTACTCGAGCTAATTTGCAAACAGATCCTGTGTATGCAATAAATATGAAGAATAAAAAATATATTCTTAAAATCCTCTTATGATGAAATATATTCTGTCAAAGTCCCGCTTGTTTAATCCATTCCTATAAAAATATGCATTTGCATAAGTTTCCACAGTTTGATCATAAGTGAGCCACGCGTTAGTTAAACAGTATTACTTGCAATGTGTTTACTTTTTATATTGTCTTGAAACATTTAGCTCTCAATTAAGAGGAAAAAGCAAAAACAGCGAAAGAAAATGAAAACAAGGTGTAGCGTGCGGCGTATTAGCGGAGATAAGTAGCGGATAAGGGCGAAAAGCGCCATCGGACGTTAAGACTGTAGTTTGCATGGTGTAGACGGTACGTTTGTTCCCATTGAGCATAGTTACTGTCACGGAGAGCCTCGCAGGAGGTTGAAAGCTACATTTACACCTTCAGCTGCATCTGCACATTACCAAGCTCCTCCCTAAACTTCCCTCAACATTGCTTAGTTCCACGTTCGCGAGGAAAACAACGAAGAAATCCCAGAAAGAGACTTGAATAAGATGTAACCAGTCGATAAAGGAAAGGCGAACAGGGAAGGGAAAGAATTTGCAACTTTCGAATTCGATTGGAAATAAAATATTGTTCGTCTTCCTCTCTCTCTAGGGTAAAGTGGAAACATTCGAAGTTTTCAATACAGAGTTTTTATATCTAAATCGAGGATCAGCTAAATTATTCCTACTGGATGGACTCATGTTGGTAATTGAGGGGATTTTATTAGTTTTATCTTTATAAGTATTAGTAGAAATTTTAACACGTTGACTGCCGCAGTGGAAACTGCCATACCCAGTCAGACATGATGTAATGTCCTATTTTAGACCAAAATCGTCAAGGAAAAGAATTTTTCTATTCTACTTTTTGAACGCATAGGTATCACCTTTTACCATTATTACAATATTAATATTATCCCAAAATTTTATGAAAATTATCAGTTATTTAATATCACTGATATTACGTCACCCCCACAGCACTCAGCGTGTCAATATTGACTACTATAATTACAGTCTGTCATTATTCCAAAGGATTAAAGGGAAGAAGAGAAGTTTTTGTCTTATAGATATTCTGCTAGTGTAGAATTTAAGTATCTAGATCCCCCATTCTATCAACATAAACCTTATATTACCCAGTTTATGTTTATAAGAAAGTACTACAAAGGCTTCACTGCTTTTTGGATGGTTTGAAACGTAATGTTCATTTAAACGTAATGTTTTCTTTGATAAATTGGCAGTATAGAACAGTCTTCCCTTCGAGGTAAATAAAAATACATAATATTCTTTACAGAAACTAATCATGAAACAACTATCTAAAGAGCAGTGGATATGTTTCAGCAAATTGAGAACGACACAAAAATTCGAAAATTCTTTCTATTGTAAGATCCACACGTTAATCAATAATGTAAATACAAAGAGATACTGCACTCTGTATAGGTTAACATCCAAGGAAACTTCAAATCAGACGGAGAGGTTGGTTCGAGAAGTGAAACTTTACGGTTCAGTCGTGTTCAGCTCAACGGAGCACGTGAATTGCGTTTCGCGCTCAGCTTAGTTTTAAACGCAGTCTGTAAAGTCGGTGTTATTAAATCCAAAGGAAAACGTCTCTCTGGAACGAATAAAACGCGACTGTTGTTTCCGCGACTCGATTCTCTGTCGCCCGCGTTTTACGTCGCGCGGGGAAACTTTTGTCATACCTTTGTTATCGACAGCCAAATCCATGCAGTTTGTTATTCAAATTGAAAAAAGGCCATTTTCAATGTATAGGGAACCTGTCAGGAATGTACGTACGAAAACTCAAACGAATAAGTAATACATTATCCTTCTCAGACAATCGATTATTTTGTTCACGTTTTATGTTAATCAATGTTTACAGTTTTCTTTTATAACATTTTTCCATACTTTCGATGCATGTATCTATTCCTATCTATAGTTAGTATTCATCACAAATAATGTTTAATGCTTATTAAACATTTGGTTGCAATGAAAACAGTCGTATATTGCCAGCTACGCTATATTATGCTGTTTTTAAATAAATCGTAAAAGGAAACCCGTTTCTGATATAAACTACACAGGAAAAAAGATTTTCAATAGATGAATCACTAGCTGTGAAACTTTCATAGACTGAGAGCCATAGTGGATATAGCCGTACCTGACTAGAAACATTTTAATTTGCACTTTATAAAATAAATCATAAAGAAAAGAAATATTTAAATATGCGATCGTATACTTATGTTTCTACATTACCATCATAATGTTGAATTTCTTCAAAACTTTTCACTAGTTAATGACAATTTAATTTAATTAAATTCGTGGCGTTCGAACGCATTCGACATGATAAAATGAATCGCGCGACAAGGTGGTGACTTCTTCAAGCCCTTGCCCTATAATAACGAGTCCCACTCGTGATACAAATTACGATCTATATGTTATAAATGGCATGAGTTCCACTTAAACGTGAATTCTAGAAGTTTTGAAATTACAGCACCTTAGACATTCAGAGGATTATCTGAAGCAAATTGTCCATGTTAATAAATATTCTCTCTGTATTTCACTGTTACTTGAATAATAAACTTCAGTGCAGATAGCTATGGAACAGATTGCAAGGCAAAGAGTTAGAAAGCCTCGTCAGGTACGGAATATTTTAGATACAGGGATTTGACGTATGTGATGGATAGCAGTTGGATTGTTGGCAGGCCAGACGTCCTAATGTATTCGGCGCCTCGAGTATCGACGTACACGTGTCGTTATACATACAGGTGTTCGATATGGTTCGCGACATCATATCATGCTTGCGAATCCCTTCACGTGAAATATATCCACGAACTTGCCTTACATTATTTCGGAAGAATGTCCGTCGTTTTTCCGGCTGATGCGCCGAAAGCAGACTCTCGCCAGGTGCACGCACATCTTTGTGTACAAGGTGTTCCGGGAATTAGCCGTGAAGCTTTTTCAACATTTCCGGCAGGTTATTTTGAGCCAAATAGGTCGTATATACCGTAGGTCTTCCTTCTCCACCTGTTGTCAGTTTATTATAAAAATTCTACGCAGATATTCCTGTAGTAGAAATTAAAGATAATAGATTTATTGTTGGAACACTGTGTGTGTATATATATATTTAATATCTGTAAAATGAGCATTCATCAGAACTTGCAGTATTTTAAGTCGAGCGAACAGAATCATGAGTGCACCAAGTTTAGGTTGGTCTGGGTTAGATTCGAGATGGATCCGGCTTAGATAAAATCAATAATTATTTGATTAAATTAATCTTAATACGTACTTTGAGTTCGGTTTAGGTTATTTCTCCGTTAGCTGTGTATTCAGTGTCGATTAAACAGAATTATACAATTAAATTACCTTTTACAGTTCATGAGTTATATCACAGATATATCTGTTATGTACCTAAACTAGATTTAGATTAGATCTAGGTTAGGATGCATTTATTTGAACATGAAGAATTGAATTTGTAATTTTATCAATTTCCCACAAGAACAACGTTAAATGAAGGATTACATCACCAAAATTTGTCATTCTTTGTACCAAACATGATTATTTTAACTAAAGCCTGAAAGACTCCACCGTATCTCGGTTTGCACAACCTAGATCAGCGAAGTTTTTCCATTTCTACGCGTCTGGGAGTTTCGAGCGTGAAAACGTGAACGTTTAAAACGGCCTACGATAAATCGCAAGCAATGTTTACTTTTAATTTCATTACACTGGAACGGACTTAGTGGTTTTAATAAAGGGCAGCGTTGCTCGCGAAAATTGCAACGCTCTGTTTCCCGTGAAACGCGTTCCCCCTGCACGCGGACTTATCTCTTTTATTTCCTCCCGTACGTGCAATTTTTCCCGTGGTCACTTTATTTTGCTGCCTCCTGATTTTAACGGTCTCTAAATACATCCCCGGGCTTCGTTACATTTCGTCGTCGCGGCGTTCTTTATTTAGATGTTTAATGATCACCGGTTCAACTTCAAAAGAGCTGGCCAGAGCGACAACGGCTTCAAACCGGTTCTCCCTTGGAAAATTTACGTTCGGATAATATTTAATAAAGCCGACGAAGTTGTATCGTCAGTTTTTGACGATCCTGTCGGCAAAGTATAGAAAACTAAAGAGTTAGCGTGAGCAAAGAACACGCTGATTAATGGGCATCCTTTAACAGGCTGGAGCTAGGGGTCTGATAAAGGGGAGTCTCGGGAATAAACTTTGATAAAGCCTTGTAGTTCATTTTGCAATGTTCCCCGATGTATCGATGATGTTAGTTGATGAAAAAGCCGCGTTATTTATATTGGTCTCTCGAACAGTTTCCTTTTCTTCCCGAAGATTGATGGAAACGCATTAGAGAGACGCTCGGTGAAAAGGATTTCCTACTTTACGTTTTCTTTCAATTTCTGAACGATTGATATTTTATTTCGTTGTGTTTAGCAGTTTAAAGGAGTCGCATACAGACTGACCAAAATGATTAAAATTAATTATACAGGATATTAAATGTGTGAAGTATGAAATATTTGAAGAGGTTGACCATTTGTAAATAAATTTTTCACTTTTTATACACACCAGTTGCGCAGAAATTTACAAAATGCTCCAACTCTTTCATTTCTGAAGCAATCAATTTTATATTTGAAATTGCAGAGATACCTTAAACTGCTCGATTTTCAAAACTGCAAATACACTTCCAGTTTTCCGAATATTTTTCAAATTCTCTAAATTTCCTGAATGTCCTCATTTTTCAGTGCCGCAGATATTACCAGAGTCTATTCTCCTAAAATGTTATGTACAACCTACATTTATCAAATTTTCAAATTTCCATAATTTCTAAACATTCCTTCAAAGTAACAACTTCTCTGAATTCATCCGCTCGCTAACATTTATTCCCATACTTTATCAGCGTCTTATACTTCCGAAGTTTCTACAATTCACGACTTTCAATTTTTTAAAAATTCCCTAAGTATCTAAAACGTTCCAAAGCTCCTAATTTTCCGAAATGTCAAAGTTCCGACAATCGGTAAATTTCTCCATCGTAGCAGACCCATTATACGCAAAGTTTCTCGAATTAATTAGATCGAAACCCCGAATAAATTAGCTTAATTTCCCGTCGGCTCCGTTGATTGTAATCCGGCACCTTTGAGCAACTGGAATCGCGTCGTCGACGGGTCGCAACATGACCGGGGAGGGTCGGGGCTCGGGGATGAAAGAACGAGGATTCTTAGCCAGAGGACAAGACGTCGAGCAGTTTCACGGAGTTACATTCCATCCAAGATTTTCAAATTACCGGATTATCTGGATGGAAAGTAGCTGGCGTAGCAAGTATCCGGCCCGCTTAACGTCGGCTTGCGGTTCTCGCGGTTTTTAAGCTCGATTATGCCGACGCCTCCCGACGCTCTCCTTCCTTTTTAAATGGAGAAAGAAGAATCGCGTTCGTGAACCAGCGAATACCTGAAATTCCCGTCGTTCTATGAGAGACATTCCACCAGACGACATTTTATCCCCCCCTTGAAACGTCGCGTATGCTCTTCAACAAAAAAGTTCATAAGAACCGCTTGGCCATTGTAAGAAGTATCCCGTTTACAATATAATAAAAGAGAATTAGTCTTTGAATCGGTTCGGAAGGGCTGTACATTTCATTTTGTCGATTAACCCTCGGATAGCGGACTGTGAAACACTCACGTGCACCCCAAATGTCAATTGCGATCCAGGATAATGTTACTGTTATACTTATTTTGGAAGGACATCTTAAGTTGCATTTTTAATTGATGCTATGTAAATGACTACATTTCTCAATTTGTTTTCCAAAAAATCAATGCTAAAATGATTTTCGAAAATTATTTTATTGTACAAAATAGAAGCCTACATATAGGTAAGAAAAATTCATAATGTGCAGACGAATGATATTTATTCTGAATCTGCACATTGAATTCATAAAACATGTTTCTCAATTTTTCCATGAATATTACAGATATGTTGCAAACATTCGCTACATTTTGAACTGTATTTGTTATCGTTCCCAATACAAATGTAACATCTACTACGTTCACGAGATGCTACGATTACTAGCATCGTAAACTTGTATTTTTCTCTATGAGATTGTAAAAACTGTGATGGACGAAGAATCCGCGTTGACTGTGCAAGCACTGGTATAAAACTGAAGTCGAAAACATTTTTCGACGGGGAGTCAAGAGTATAGAATGATTCTGTAAACATATCGTTCGGATTCAGAGATGAGACAGACCGAAGCTGTGGATCTTCTGTAACCTCAATGTCCTCTGGCCGAGGGTTAAAATGTTCAGCGTCGCAGTGGAAAATGTCACAACTAGTCAGACACGCGTAAATACATTTTTATTAACATGTATCATTGAATATATAAATATTTATCTATTTGAGAATATATTTCTTATTTTGTACTATAATTCTAACGTAGATGTGACTCAATATTTCGTTGGACTAATCAGTTATTTCCCGGGTCATCGGTGATACATGTAGCGCTCAATGTGTTAGAGTAAAACGAAGTTGGTAGAGGGTATAAAAGTTGAATGGTATACAAATGTTCTTGTTCTTTTTCTGGGTGGATGCACCGGAGAAATGCTATAATCTTATGAGTAAATCGTAAATTTATATCTCGGTCGTCAGAATAAGTAAATTTAATGCGTGTCAAAAATGACCGGCCCTGCAACTCGTCTCGCTGTCCGACCTTCCGCAATCCGACTGTTAAGTTATAGTAATAGCAGTAACACAGCTACATACACAGATGAGAAAGTATTTACCATGATCATTCACCTTTGAGTATAATTTTTCAAAACAGCTGAACAAGTGTGTATACAATTTTATTTCGATAAAACAGTCTGTGTATAGAATAACACCCATGTGTTAAACTGAATCCAAAATAATTCTTGCAACATTCATTAACCAGAATATTTCTTTTCCCTTGTCAAATTGCATTTTGCGGGCAATTGAGAATCTACAGAATTTGCGTAATCGTCTCACGTAATATCCTGGTTATAAAATAAACAGCATCCGTGCTATTTTTCGTGGCTGAGCAAACTGCACGATTTTCACACTGCCGTAAAATCCACGTAACCGTATTTTCTACATTGTTCAGTTGATTATGGTTCGATGTAACAGAACTGTATACAGTTCGATGGTCTCTTACACAATTTCCAACGATCCAGCGAGCTCGGGAGCAAAAACGAGGAATGGACGTTCCTGGGACTTCTAACGATCCCCGTAACAATCGATCGATACGTCTCCGTAACAAACGTGAGATAACGCTCGAGATCGAAAAAACGGTATTGAGTCAATCGACTGGAGTGTAAAAACGAACGAATGGATACTTCTCGGTTCCGTTATGTCATTCGATAGTAGCGGTTAATCTCGAGCGCTGCCTTATTCTTACAGCGATCATGGAAAGTGTGAAATCGCTCGTGCGATACGCGCCCGATACAATTCATCCGATTTCAGAGAGAGTTCGGTATTTCTCGGCACGCAGAATGTAAGATCTATTCAGACCTAGATTGGTAACTTTTTCTTTTCGTTAACGAAAGCTTGCGTTGAACTATTCGCACGGAAAGCCGTTTCATGATATCGCGTAGAAAGTCTTTAATCGATATACAGTTGGTCACAAAAGTATCCCGTCACCTTAGGTGTTAAGCGAATTTTAGGAAAGACTCGATTCTGCTGAAGAGTGTATTAATAAACCGAAAGAGTTCTGGGATAAAGTAATGTTTACTGATGAATGTGAAGTTGAAATTTCTGTCACCATTGGAAGACGAATCGCATGGAGGAAACCGGGCCAAGAATTTAATAGAAACTATTTATTAGTTCAAATAGCAAAGCACGGTGTTGATTCCCCTATGCGGGTGTATGTTGTCTACTGAAATTGGAAACTTAAATTTTATCGAAGAGAAAGTGGACCAATATGTGTATATAAATATTCTAAAATGAAATTTAAAAGCGAGTGCAGAAAGGGCTTAGGAACTAATTTTATGTTTCAACAGGACAATGATCCTAAGCATTCTACTAGAAAAACTTAAGACTGGATATTATACAATACCCCCCATCACGTTAAAACACATCCACAATCACCTGATGTTAATCCCATTCAAAATCTGTAGGCCTATTTAAAAAAATCTTTAACAAAATATGAAATTTGTAATACAAATAAACTCAAGAATTATCTTCAACACGAGTGGAACAATATAATGTTGGAATTTCTACCAAACTTGTTAAATCCATGTCTAGTAAACTGCAAGGTATAATAGAATCTAAAGGACATGCAACGAAATATTAAAATTTATATTTTAACACGTTGAGCGCCACAGTGAAAACAGTCATACCTAATCAGACACGATATAATTTACTGTTTTATATAAATCGTAAAGAAAAAAAAGATCTGAGTACTCAATCGTGTTCTTCTGTTTCTATATTATTATTTCAGTATGAAGTTTGCTCAGAATTAAAAATAATTATTTAATTAAATTAAATGTAAGATGTCGGTCACGAGTAACCGTGCGCCGCTACGTATGCGTCCTCGGCGCTGAATGTGTTAATTTCACATGTACTAATAAATGGGTAAATACTTTTGTGAATTTCTTTCAAGTTATTTTTTTAAAATAGAATTTTTTTCTTATATATTTTCCTCGATTTAAAAAATGTCATACATTACTATAAAATAAATACATAAGGGTTCGTCAAAACTAAATTTTTATTTAATTTTTTATTTTCGAGTTTATAATTGTACACAAAATTTGCTTAATACCTAAGGTGACGAGATACTATTGTGACCAACTGTAAATTTCATGCACAGGCTGTTCTGAGACGAATTTGTTAATTGAAGCAATTTAACAAATGAGGCGAGGAAAATTAAAGTACAACGAATCTTAGGGTTTCATAAAATTATTGTAATTTTTATATTAAGGCCTACTGGTTGTTGGAGCGGTTTTTCTAAGTAATACCTAGATCTAATTCAAAGCATAATTTAAAATTTGTTAATTTAAAAAAGAACATAAGAAACAAAAAAGTCCCAGCTAGTACGGGCGGAAAAATTAATAATTTCGGAGATATACAGAAATATTTCAGTGGACACCTGCTTTACCTATAATTGAATTTTTCGTTCTAACTCTGAAACAATTTATTCTTCAACTCATTTGTTTACTTCGTTGAATATTTTCAGTATTAAAAAATAGAATCACCAAGATTAGAACATTGTGAGCATCACTATCTAATAAGTACTTTTATTCAGAAACTATCGTACTGAAAATATTATAAAAATTGTTTATCGGCCCTACCTCGATCAGTATACCACGTGAAATAATTTGCAGCTTTGTGCTAGTTGAATTTTTACACTGCTACATTCTAATCTATCGGCGTTTGCTTTCAAATTGAAGTTTATGATTCTCTGTACAAAGTACACGCCATCGATCGATACAGCGATAATTGAACATCATAAATTCATGCCGCTGGTCCGGAAAACACAGTTAATTCGTTTCTGTATCGAGATTCTGTTTCGGTACTACGCTTCGTACGATGTGAAACTTCGAGAGTAATATTTACATGGGAATACAAATTTCCCGCTGCGTCAGTCGTTCGGTGTGAAGTAGAAAACAGTACAGGTATTTGATTAATTGTCTAAAGTCTACAGGTAGCTATCAAACCACCAAAAAATTCTATGTATGAACAGTGGGATTTTACGTGTAAAAATTAATCAATAAAGTAAGATAATTCTGTTTGCACGTGGTTTCATGTTTAAAAGTACCCTAAATATTCGATAAACCTCAACTGAATTAATGTACATATATTATTATTTGTTCTTTCCATTTACATTAGTATTTATGAATGACGTGGCTAACATAAATTAATTCATATAAATTTATTTTTCCTTGCAATGTAAACATAATCTACATTACATTATTATTACACTGCGTTCCTATTTTAACTAATAAATTATTCCCGTAAATAAATGCATAATAATAATAACGCTGTGTACACCCATGTATGCATCGTATTGATCAATTTTTAACATAAACGTTCATACGTACTGAAGCAAGAAAATAATAAATAATAAAGAGACAAATTAGTCAAGAAAAGAGAAATTTTTTTAAACAATGCTTTGTATAAGAAAGATATTGTATACTTGTACATGAATTGCGTAACTATTTTTGCACAAAAACTCATCACGAATTAGGACTCACCCTGTATGAGACGAGAAAGTGACGAACTAACGCGTAGCGACAACAGAGCCTCCGCTGCAGCAATTTTTTATAGACCCTGTCTAACGCGAATGATTCAAAATATCGATAGCATAACGCCGTTGCGAAATTCCGACGATCCGCCACCGCATCCCTTCTGCCATGAAGAAAATTCGCGTCGAGTGGGAATGGCTATAAAGCAGCCTCTGCCGAACTTCCACGACGAACAAGCGACATCGATATCGGTGAATCGAGAAAGCATCGACGACATGTGGCGAGGACTGTTGTTGTTCTTGTTGGCTGCTTGTGTCCACTGCAACCTGGCTAAGCCTTTAGGCTATCACCGACAACTGTCTCCGAAAGATGTAATCAGCGTCGAGTCGTTGCGTCGGGACGTCCGTGCACCGGCGCCGTTCCCGTTCGCCACGGAAGTGGAGGACCTTTTGAGCGAGGGAAATGCCCCTCAGAAGGGTCAGGCTACCAAACAACCGATGAAAAATACATCCGGTACGTTTTCTTTTTTAATACATGAAATGTAGATCAGCACTGTTGTTCTTCGTAATTTAATACTGACAGGACAGGTCAATAACATCATTCCTTTCATTAAATACAAGTACAGGATTTTATAGTTCTTCTTGGTCAAACTGTGACAGTATATTCTACGAACGGAAGTAAAAAAAAATTGTTATACAGGAAATTTTGATTTTGATGGCCTCTCCATACGCAGGGTGCCCTGATCATTCGACAGAACGCAGCCTTTTTGGTGTTATACAATTTATTGGGGTGTTCATTGTGTCTTTTTTTGTAAAACGGGTAATACTTTCAAATCTTCATTAAGTGATTTTCGATCAGCAAACCAGTTGGATCAATTTTTAACACGTTTGGAGCTTCTGATAAACATGGGCAGAGGCAATTTCTACGGAGACATTTGTTGACTGAATAAATAATAAATAATGTAGCAGTATAATAACCCAATTGTAACAGAAACGAAATGAGTAAACGTTGCAAAACACAACTGTTATAATTCTTTCAAAATAAGTAAATTCTCTTAAGAAATTCTTACAGCTCCTTTTATGAATATCGCATACATATTGGACTTCTTATTCAAAATTTTGTCAATACAGTACTATACAAGCCACGGGTGAATGATCATAATCAACTAACAACAAGAGGAATTAATTCAAAATTTATTTGAGATACAAACGAGCGTCAAATTTGGCCGGATTAATTCCGTAGCACGTAATTTACGAATAAAATACAGTTGCGCATTGAAAGTACCGAGGCTCCGGGAATCATAATCAATTCCGTTTGCGCGTTTAATAAAGTTGCATCAACGAATTGGTTTCGCGTTTTGTTCACGTCGGGGAGGTAATAAAATAAACGAAGTGATCGGTTTTATAATTATCACGTGCAATTGGGAACACTCGCAGATTAAGCTACATAACCAATGATGTACCTCTCGATAACGTTGCAATAAAAATGAAAACTGACAGTATCGAAAGCAATGCTGTATAAATTTTAGAAATGAAGTATCCCAAGTTTCAACGAAAAATGAGCTTTCAACGTTGCTGAAATTAACAAGAGCGAACTCTGACAAATTGCAAAGAGACTTAATAATAATCTGAAACGACCTCGTCGAGGAACGAATGGCAACGACTTTAAATCGTTAACGTCAATTGTTGAAGTCAGAGTTACTTGAGCACAGTGTCAATTATGATGAAGTCGCAAAACATAGAGGAAAGAATTCGCAAGTTGCTCCGTGAAAAGGGCTTAAGCATACTCGAGTGTTCCCGGCATTCGTGGTTTGTCGTCGACGAGATAACGAGGACAGATAACACGGCGGTTTTAGGGAAATCGGACGAGGGTGGATACTACAAGACTTACGGGAGTGACGCCGAGGGCGAGAAGGGTTACCTGCAGGAGATGTACAGCAAGGGCAATCACGGCTATAAGACCCTCGACACCTTCCACAAGCAAGATGGCGACAAGTACGCATTCGAGAAGCAAGTTGCCTACGGGAAGGCGCGCGAAGACGAGAAGAGCAGCCAGCACGGCGACAGCGGCTCTTCTTCCAAGAAAACCGGTGATCACCAGGGCGCAGGTACAGTGAAACTTGATAACATCACGCGCTTAACTTTCAGAAATTACGTATAAGCTCAAAAGTCTTTGCTGATTCGGAATTTTGGCAACTAGAATTTATAAATGGAGTTTAACCCTTTCATAGTCAGAATATTTTTTTTTAAGAATATTTTGTTTATTCACTGATAATCACGTCTCTAATGAATGCTAAACCGAGATAGATTTTTATTTTTTCTGAACTCCGCGTCTGTTTCCAAAAATTTTATGTGGGATGCACTTGCCCCTCTAGTCTCCGAGTGCAATGAATACGGAAATGGATATTAGTGGAAAAAATCTATAACAACATATTTTTATTGAAGCTAGTGCTAATATATTTTTATCAAGCATCTTTTATAGATGTCAAAAATTACTTTTTGTGAAATTTTACAAAGCATTGAAACATACATAAGGGTACTTTGCAATGGCTGCGTATCAATGGTAGGGTGAACGGATTTTAGTAATAGAAACGCAAAATAACATGAAAATATCATGCAAATACGACAAGATTTACACATGATGCTGCTTACTTACGCTAACTCTCGCAAAAAACAACAAAAATAAATGTAAAAATATGCAATGACAGCGAGTCGAAAATACACCTCCATACGTAAACCAGTCGCATTGCGGTGTTACGCGGAAAATATAGGTTTGGCATGTCACACATAATTCAAGTACTAATACAGAACATACGTGACGGAAAGATTTCGAAAAGGAAAATTTAGTATGTCACCCATAGTTCTATTGCTCAAGCAGAACATATGTATCCCGCTTGCCAGGAAAGGGCTAATAAACTGTTTGACTGGTCCCACTTGTGTCTGACTTTTAGGATTAGATTTTCACCATGAAGCATTTCATTTAGAAAAGAGACATCAAAAGTTTATCGACTTTTATTATAGTAAGTTGAATCATAAATAATTTCCAACATACAACAGATTCTTTTCTTGCTAAAAATTCAAATAGTATATCTGGCCTACTAATTTTTGCTTCATATTTGCAGGTAAGAATTCATAAAACGTACACATGCTGCAGAAGTAACAATAATCATCCTTTAATAAACTACCTATAAATTTAAGAAGTGAAATCGGAAATTATTCATGACTCAACCCAATATTAATTTTGTAAATTAATACTCTGGTTTAGGATCTTGTAATTTCAAGTTATATTCGTAATTAGGAATAGTATTTATAGTGTTTGCTTTTATCTTATCGATTGTTGCCAGGCCTTATGAAATACATATTTGCTAACACAGTTGTAATTGTAATACAGCTAACAAGATTATTCAAGGTACAGCCAATATTAAAGGTACAGCACATTGGAAAAGTAACAGCACGCAGTGAATCTACTATAACAGAATAATTTATCTTTATTCCTTATGTCCTGGCCGAGTCGTCAATCCTGAAGGGTGAACAGCGAATTCCAGTATTATTACTTTTTTAATTGTTCATATAGGTGTTTATTTAATTTTGAATTTCGACAGCTACCAGATATATGGATTTCTCTGTTCTCTGACTCCAAATGGGGACTGACGCGTTCCATGCGGATACCGATTTCGCGTTGCGTTCCAATTATTCGCGAGAGTCGATACTTTCGTTCTTTTTCAGCGGCAGCTGACAGAGGAGAGACGAGGCGTCGTTTGATAAATAAACTCGCATAGCACATCCGCGCCAGTATTTTCCACGGGACACTTTAATGAACGTCGATCACAAGTTTCACGGGGAACGGAACTTTTCCGTCGCAAACTTTGCCGCGCGAGTATCGATTGCCAATGAAAGTACGCTGCCGGAGATAATGATATTAAACTGGAACGCATTAACGCGCTCGTTTCGTATTAATTTCAACGCGACACGCCCCCTGCTCCTATTCCTCAGCTCATTTTACTAATTATTTTCGTGGAACGACATCACTCGAACGGTTTGTAACGTTATTACTGCGGACCGCATTTCATGTTTCACACACGGTCTCCCGTAGCACGTGGGACCCGGTCCAGGAATAAATCCGGTGCTAGAAAATAATTGCAAAACTTGTTCCATTTAGCACGTATCATTTTTAATTACAATGATAGTGGAAAATAAGAAGTACATTATCAAACAGATAAACATTTATATACTTAATAGTAACATATCAGATATATGTTAATAAAAAGCTATTTTCACGCGTCTAACTAGTCACGGGATTTTCTACTGCGGCAGTCAACGTATTAAGCTTGTTTCCAAACTGTAGGAAGTTTGTGTTCTGATAAACAAAAGCTACTCAAAATTTGTTTTGTGCTTTTATAATTAATCAATATGAACCTAATACGACGAATTCCCAACTGTACTACAAAATTTACAATGTGGCTCGAGTGTGAAGTTACAATATAGTTTTGGAATATTCTTATCCTTGTCATTTACACAGTATTATATCGCACATGTTTCTATTCTATAGATCTTTCGTCTTCGCCTGTTACTGCGTTGTACCCGAGCAAGTGTGAACTGCATAATGTACACGTTAATTACTAGGATAAAAATGAAGTTGTTCACTGATCGAAAAAGAATATAGATAACTTGGCCGAAAGAATATACAAAATATCCACAATACTTGAAGGATTAATTTCGGGACCCCTGCCGACTTGAACCAATGTTTCTTCCTCTTTCACGAGTATTGTATGTTTTAGAAGCCCTAGAACCATTTTTTAAACGTCCTGTATAGTCATCCAGATTTCAGTGTCGTTCGAAAATTGCGGTGGCCTGAAATTAAAGTGATTAGTTCGCGGTACGTTGTTTCAGGACCGTTTACGAAGTACATTATAAACTTTTCCAGGTACCATCGTCGATACTCATTACGCAGCCGGCGGAGGAGAGGATCACGCCAATGAAGAAGGCGATCACGATGGCTATAGCGAAGGTGATGGCGGCGCTCACTATACGGATCACGGACCAGAATCTTCGAGTTATGGTCATAGCGAAAGCTATACGAGCGGAAACGGAGGCGACGGTTCTTACGAAACCCACGGCTCGTACTCGAAGAACCATGGCGGCGAACATGGAGCCGACGGAGGCCATTATTATTAATCCTCGGGACATCTGAGTTGGTTCTCAGCTACCGGGACACTTCCACTCGAACTACCGATCTAATGGAAGTGCCTCCGCCATGAAATACTGTAATGCTATTTTGTAAAAAATACATATCTGAGACTGAAACTGCACGAGAAGGACATAGAAATGGTCAGTATGAAATTTTCGAACGGCGGATAATAGGTTGGCGCATACGAGATGTATATTATTAAGGTGTATCTCATTGTATCAAAAATGTGATAGTTGTTAATAACAAATGAAGAGTACTCTGTCTTCTCGCATGAAGGAGTTTAAATGGAAATCTATCATTGTAGACGGTATCAAGATGGAAAAGAAAAGAATCGTGCAATCATAATGTTCTAACTCACGTTAAATTATACAATGCGCGAATCAATGTCAATTTATTCAGTTTGTTGTTCGTTCTATCCAGGCCGTTAAAATAAAAATAATGTATATCTTAGTGTAGCAGTTACTGATAGCGCAAGCACGCAGAGATGTACGTCGACAACAATAGAAAGACTTAACGGTATAGAGTAATATTTTTCTATGCTTAAAACATGCTTACAAAAGAGAT